>JAWDJN010000052.1:0-169046 GCA_037788925.1 Mytilus galloprovincialis | reverse complement strand
GTATCGTATTACATCAACTGTTTGTTACAGTTTTTATTTAAGGTCGGGGTAAACGTGTTGCTATTATCACGAATAGATGTGCCGTGATGGATCATGTCCAAAAAACAAAACAAAAATATCGTTCAAATATGGATGGGTGAAAAGACAAGAACCAGACTCAAGCTAGCGAACAATAAGCCAGCGAACAATAAGATGAATCAAGCTAGCGAACAATAAGCCAGCGAACAATAAGAAAACGCACCCACATGATCATGCCTAAAAACCGAAGATTTGCAATAACACGACGCGTACTTATAAATATGATGACAAATAAATAAAAATGATGACAAATAATTTCCAATAGGAAGATGAAATGTAATTCCATTTAAACCCAGAAAAGTTTAATAATTTATTTGTGTATTTAATAACTTTTTTTTAAGGCCGGGAATTTAAAAAAAAACCTTTCTCCTTTCTCTTTGATAAGGGATTGGTTATTGTCTGTATAATAATAATAACAATTGATAACAACAGGTTACACTATACTGCCGTAGCGAAACAATAAGATCTTCAAGCTTATATAATTATACGAGTAAAAAAAACTGATAACCATTATATTCACTTTTCGCCAAAGAAATAGCTAGTTCACGTAATTATTCAAAAGTAAATAGTCACTCTTGTAATTTATTTATTACATTTCGATAAGAGCGATAAGTGTAAGAGTTACACACGAATACACCAATTACGTCAAATAGAATGAAAACGATTTGACATAAATATTTTGGTTAATCTAAACAACAATTTATTTAGAATCAAACCTAACTTTAATCCGTAAACATTTCCCTACGGCAAAGACCCGGATGGGGTAGGGTGACCTTACCATCCCCCTTCTTTAATTCATAAAAAAATAGCTACGGTAAAGCTTTTGTCCCCACAATACACAAATGATAAACACTTGCCTAAGCTTGACTGGGCCCAAAAATCCAGGTGGGTAAAGTTACGGAATTTTTTATTCGGAGGTCCAAAGTTGGGGTCGGGTGACCCTACCCTCCCCCTTCTTTAATCCATAGCCAAGTTCCTACCGCAAAGCTTTTAACCACACTAGGTACACTCGATAGACAATTGCCTAAGCTTGCCTGGGCCCAAAGATCCAGGTGGGTAAAGTTACGGATTTTTTTTTATCGGAGGTCCAAAGTTGGGGTCGGGTGACCCTACCCTTCCCCTTCTTTAATTCATAGCCAAGTCCCTACGGCAAAGCTTTTAACCACACTACGTACACTCGATAGGCAATTACCTGAGCTTGCCTGGGCCCAAAGATCCAGGTGGGTAAAGTTACGGATTTTTTTTATCGGAGGTCCAAAGTTGGGGTCGGGTGACCCTACCCTTCCCCTTCTTTAATTCATAGCCAAGTCCCTACGGCAAAGCTTTTAACCACACTACGTACACTCGATAGGCAATTACCTGAGCTTGCCTGGGCCCAAAGATCCAGGTGGGTAAAGTTACGGATTTTTTTATCGGAGGTCCAAAGTTGGGGTCGGGTGACCCTACCCTTCCCCTTCTTTAATTCATAGCCAAGTCCCTACGGCAAAGCTTTTAACCACACTACGTACACTCGATAGGCAATTACCTGAGCTTGCCTGGGCCCAAAGATCCAGGTGGGTAAAGTTACGGATTTTTTTTTTCGGAGGTCCAAAGTCAGGGTCGGGTTACCCTACTATCCCCCTTCTTTAATTCATAGCCAAGTCACTACGGCAAAGCTTTTAACCACACTAGGTACACTCGATAGGCAATTGCCTAAGCTTGCCTGGCTTAAAGATCCAGGTGGGTAAAGTTACGGATTTTTTTTTCGGAGTCCAAAGTTGGGGTCGGTGACCCTACCCTCCCCCTTCTTTAATTCATAGCCAAGTCACTACGGCAAAGCTTTTAACCACACTAGATACACTCGATAGACAATTGCCTAAGCTTGCCTTGGCCCAAAGATCCAAGTGTGTAAAGTTATGGAATTTTTTTTCGGAGGGCCAAAGTTGGGGTCGGGTGACCCTAACCTCCCCCTTCTTTAATTCATAGCCAAGTCCCTACGGCAAAGCATTTAACCACACTAGGTACAAATGATAGACAATTGCCTAAGCTTGCCTGGGCCCAAAGATCCAGCTGGGTAAAGTTACGGATTTATTTTTTTCGAAGGTCCGAAGTTGGGGTAGGGTGACCCTACCCTCCCCCTCCTTTCGTTCATCAAACTTTCCCAACGGCAAAGCCTTTTTGCCCACTAGGTACAAATGATAGGCACTTGCCTAAGCTTGCCTGGGCCCAAAGATCCAGGTGGGTAAAGTTACGAAACTTTTTTTTTTGAGGTCCAAAGTTGGGGTAGGGTGACCCTACCCTCCCCCTTCTTTCGTTCATAAAATTTTCCCTACGGCAAAGCTTTTTTGCCCACTAGATACAAATGATAGGCACTTGCATAAGCTTGCCTTGGCCTAAATACCCAGGTGGGTAAAGTTACGGAACTTTTTTTTTTGAGGTCCAAAGTTGGGGTAGGGTGACCCTACCCTCCCCCTTCTTTCGTTCATAAAATTTTCCCTACGGCAAAGCTTTTTTGCCCACTAGGTACAAATGATAGGCACTTGCCTAAGTTTGCCTGTTCCCAAATACCCAGGTGGGTAAAGTTACGGAACTTTTTTTTTTGAGGTCCAAAGTTGGGGTAGGGTGACCCTACCCTCCCCCTTCTTTCGTTCATAAAATTTTCCCTACGGCAAAGCTTTTTGCCCACTAGGTACAAATGATAGGCACTTGCATAAGCTTGCCTGGGCCCAAATACCCAGGTGGGTAGAGTTACGGAACTTTTATTTTTTAGGTCCAAAGTTAGGGTAGGGTGACCCTAACCTCCCCCTTCTTTAATTCATAGCCAAGTCCCTACGGCAAAGCTTTTAACCACACTACGTACACTCGATAGGCAATTACCTGAGCTTGCCTGGGCCCAAAGATCCAGGTGGGTAAAGTTACGGATTTTTTTTTTCGGAGGTCCAAAGTCAGGGTCGGGTTACCCTACTATCCCCCTTCTTTAATTCATAGCCAAGTCACTACGGCAAAGCTTTTAACCACACTAGGTACACTCGATAGGCAATTGCCTAAGCTTGCCTGGGCTTAAAGATCCAGGTGGGTAAAGTTACGGATTTTTTTTTCGGAGTCCAAAGTTGGGGTCGGTGACCCTACCCTCCCCCTTCTTTAATTCATAGCCAAGTCACTACGGCAAAGCTTTTAACCACACTAGATACACTCGATAGACAATTGCCTAAGCTTGCCTTGGCCCAAAGATCCAAGTGTGTAAAGTTATGGAATTTTTTTTCGGAGGGCCAAAGTTGGGGTCGGGTGACCCTAACCTCCCCCTTCTTTAATTCATAGCCAAGTCCCTACGGCAAAGCATTTAACCACACTAGGTACAAATGATAGACAATTGCCTAAGCTTGCCTGGGCCCAAAGATCCAGCTGGGTAAAGTTACGGATTTATTTTTTTCGAAGGTCCGAAGTTGGGGTAGGGTGACCCTACCCTCCCCCTCCTTTCGTTCATCAAACTTTCCCAACGGCAAAGCCTTTTTGCCCACTAGGTACAAATGATAGGCACTTGCCTAAGCTTGCCTGGGCCCAAAGATCCAGGTGGGTAAAGTTACGAAACTTTTTTTTTTGAGGTCCAAAGTTGGGGTAGGGTGACCCTACCCTCCCCCTTCTTTCGTTCATAAAATTTTCCCTACGGCAAAGCTTTTTTGCCCACTAGATACAAATGATAGGCACTTGCATAAGCTTGCCTTGGCCTAAATACCCAGGTGGGTAAAGTTACGGAACTTTTTTTTTTGAGGTCCAAAGTTGGGGTAGGGTGACCCTACCCTCCCCCTTCTTTCGTTCATAAAATTTTCCCTACGGCAAAGCTTTTTTGCCCACTAGGTACAAATGATAGGCACTTGCCTAAGTTTGCCTGTTCCCAAATACCCAGGTGGGTAAAGTTACGGAACTTTTTTTTTTGAGGTCCAAAGTTGGGGTAGGGTGACCCTACCCTCCCCCTTCTTTCGTTCATAAAATTTTCCCTACGGCAAAGCTTTTTGCCCACTAGGTACAAATGATAGGCACTTGCATAAGCTTGCCTGGGCCCAAATACCCAGGTGGGTAGAGTTACGGAACTTTTATTTTTTAGGTCCAAAGTTAGGGTAGGGTGACCCTAACCTCCCCCTTCTTTAATTCATAGCCAAGTCCCTACGGCAAAGCATTTAACCACACTAGGTACAAATGATAGACAATTGCCTAAGCTTGCCTGGGCCCAAAGATCCAGCTGGGTAAAGTTACGGATTTTTTTTTCGAAGGTCCGAAGTTGGGGTAGGGTGACCCTACTCTCCCCCTCCTTTTGTTCATCAAACTTTCCCAACGGCAAAGCTTTTTTGCCCACTAGGTACAAATGAAAGGCACTTGCCTAAGCTTGCCTGGGCCCAAAGATCCAGATGGGTAAAGTTACGAAACTTTTTTTTTTGAGGTCCAAAGTTGGGGTAGGGTGACCCTACCCTCCCCCTTCTTTCGTTCATAAAATTTTCCCTACGGCAAAGCTTTTTTGCACACTAGGTACAAATGAATAGGCACTTGCCTAAGCTTGCCTTGGCCCAAATACCCAGGTGGGTAAAGTTACGGAACTTTTTTTTTTGAGGTCCAAAGTTGGGGTAGGGTGACCCTACCCTCCCCCTTCTTTCGTTCATAAAAGTTTCCCTACGGCAAAGCTTTTTTGCCCACTAGGTACAAATGATAGGCACTTGCCTAAGCTTGCCTGTGCCCATATACCCAGGTGGGTAAAGTTACGGAACTTTTTTTTTTGAGGTCCAAAGTTGGGGTAGGGTGACCCTACCCTCCCCCTTCTTTCGTTCATAAAATTTTCCCTACGGCAAAGCTTTTTGCCCACTAGGTACAAATGATAGGCACTTGCCTAAGCTTGCCTGGGCCCAAATACCCAGGTGGGTAAAGTTACGGAACTTTTATTTTTTAGGTCCAAAGTTGGGATAGGGTGACCCTACCCTCCCCCTTCTTTCGTTCATTAAATTTTCCCTACGGCAAAGCTTTTTTGCCCACTAGGTACAAATGATAGGCACTTGCCTAAGCTTGCCTGTGCCCAAATACCCAGGTGGGTAAAGTTACGGAACTTTTATTTTTTAGGGTCCAAAGTTAGGGTAGGGTGACCCTACCCTCCCCCTTCTTTCGTTCATAAAATTTTCCCTACGGCAAAGCTTTTTTGCCCACTAAGTACAAGTGATAGGCACTTGTCTAAGTTTGCCTTGGCCCAAATACCCAGGTGGGTAAAGTTACGGAACTTTTTTTTTTGAGGTCCAAAGTTGGGGTAGGGTGACCCTACCCTCCCCCTTCTTTCGTTCATAAAATTTTCCCTACGGCAAAGCTTTTTTGCCCACTAGGTACAAATGATAGGCACTTGCCTAAGCTTGCCTGGGCCCAAATACCCAGGTGGGTAAAGTTACGGAACTTTTATTTTTTAGGTCCAAAGTTGGGGTAGGGTGACCCTACCCTCCCCCTTCTTTCGTTCATTAAATTTTCCCTACGGCAAAGCTTTTTTGCCCACTAGGTACAAGTGATAGGCACTTGTCTAAGCTTGCCTGGGCCCAAATACCCAGGTGGGTTAAGTTACGGAACTTTTTCTTTTTAGGTCCAAAGTTGGGGTAGGGTGACCCTACCCTCCCCCTTCTTTCGTTCATAAAATTTTCCCTACGGCAAAGCTTTTTTGCCCTATAGGTACAAGTGATAGGCACTTGTCTAAGCTTGCCTGGGCCCAAATACCCAGGTGGGTTAAGTTACGGAACTTTTTTTTTTGAGGTCCAAAGTTGGGGTAGGGTGACCCTACCCTCCCCCTTCTTTCGTTCATAAAATTTTCCCTACGGCAAAGCTTTTTTGCCCTATAGGTACAAGTGATAGGCACTTGCCTAAGCTTGCCTGTGTCCAAATACCCAGGTGGGTAAAGTTACGGAACTTTTTTTTTTGAGGTCCAAAGTTGGGGTAGGGTGACCCTACCCTCCCCCTTCTTTCGTTCATAAAATTTTCCCTACGCAAAGCTTTTTTGCCCTATAGGTACAAATGATAGGGACTTGCCTAAGCTTGCCTGGGCCCAAATACCCAGGTGGGTAAAGTTACGGAACTTTTTTTTAGGTCCATTGTTGGGGTAGGGTGACCCTACCCCCCCCTTCTTTCGTTCATTAAATTTTCTCTACGGCAAAGCTTTTTTGCCCACTAGGTACAAATAATAGGTACTTGCCTAAGCTTGCCTGGGCCCAAATACCCAGGTGGGTAAAGTTACGGAACTATTTTTTTTGAGGTCCAAAGTTGGGGTAGGGTGACCCTACCCTCCCCCTTCTTTCGTTCATAAAGTTTTCCCTACGGCAAAGCTTTTTTGCCCACTAGAAACAAATGATAGGCACTTGCCTAAGCTTACCTGGGCCCAAATACCCAGGTGGGTAAAGTTACGGAACTTTTTTTTTTGAGGTCCAAAGTTGGGGTAGGGTGACCCTACCCTCCCCCTTCTTTCGTTCATAAAATTTTCCCTACGGCTAAGCTTTTTTACCCACTAGGAACAAATGAAAGGCACTTGCTCAAGGTTGCCTGGACCTGAAGTTTCAGGTTGGTAAAGTTACAGAACTTTTTTAATTGAGGTCCATAGTTGGGGTGTGGTGACCCTACCATCCGCCTTCTGTAATTCTTTAAATAATAACCTACGGCAAAGATTTTGTCCCCACTAGGTACAATTGATAGGCATTTGCCTAAGGTTGCCTGGATTCAAAGACCAAAGATGGTAAAGTTACGGAACTTTTTTTTTTGGTCCAAAGTTGTGGTCGGGTGACCCTACCACCTCCCTTCTTTATTTAAAAGCAAAGTCCCTTCAGCAAAGTTTTGGCAACACTGGGTACACTCGATAGCCAATTGCCTAAGGTTGCCTTGACCCAAAGACACAGGTGGGTAAAGTAACGGAACATTCTAAATTAGGGTCAAAAGTTGGGGCAGGATGACCTTTCTATCCCCTTTCTTTAAATTGCCCAAGGTTCCTGGGCCCAAAGACTTAGGTGGGTAAAGTTACGGAACTTTTTTTTTTGAGGTCCAAAGTTGGGGTAGGGTGACCGTACCCTCCCCCTTCTTTCGTTCATAAAATTTTCCCTACAGCAAAGCTTTTTTGCCCTATAGGTACAAATGATAGGCACTTGCCTAAGCTTGCCTGTGTCCAAATACCCAGGTGGGTAAAGTTACGGAACCTTTTTTTTTGAGGTCCAAAGTTGGGGTAGGGTGACCCTACCCTCCCCCTTCTTTCGTTCATAAAATTTTCCCTACGGCAAAGCTTTTTTGCCCACTAAGTACAAGTGATAGGCACTTGTCTAAGTTTGCCTTGGCCCAAATACCCAGGTGGGTAAAGTTACGGAACTTTTTTTTTTGAGGTCCAAAGTTGGGGTAGGGTGACCCTACCCTCCCCCTTCTTTCGTTCATAAAATTTTCCCTACGGCAAAGCTTTTTTGCCCACTAGGTACAAATGATAGGCACTTGCCTAAGCTTGCCTGTGCCCAAATACCCAGGTGGGTAAAGTTACGGAACCTTTTTTTTTGAGGTCCAAAGTTGGGGTAGGGTGACCCTACCCTCCCCCTTCTTTCGTTCATAAAATTTTCCCTACGGCAAAGCTTTTTGCCCACTAGGTACAAATGATAGGCACTTTCCTAATCTTGCCTGGGCCCAAATACCCAGGTGGGTAAAGTTACGGAACTTTTATTTTTTAGGTCCAAAGTTGGGGTAGGGTGACCCTACCCTCCCCCTTCTTTCGTTCATTAAATTTTCCCTACGGCAAAGCTTTTTTGCCCACTAGGTACAAGTGATAGGCACTTGTCTAAGCTTGCCTGGGCCCAAATACCCAGGTGGGTTAAGTTACGGAACTTTTTCTTTTTAGGTCCAAAGTTGGGGTAGGGTGACCCTACCCTCCCCCTTCTTTCGTTCATAAAATTTTCCCTACGGCAAAGCTTTTTTGCCCTATAGGTACAAGTGATAGGCACTTGTCTAAGCTTGCCTGGGCCCAAATACCCAGGTGGGCTAAGTTACGGAACTTTTTTTTTTGAGGTCCAAATTTGGGGTAGGGTGACCCTACCCTCCCCCTTCTTTCGTTCATAAAATTTTCCCTACGCAAAGCTTTTTTGCCCTATAGGTACAAATGATAGGGACTTGCCTAAGCTTGCCTGGGCCCAAATACCCAGGTGGGTAAAGTTACGGAACTTTTTTTTAGGTCCATTGTTGGGGTAGGGTGACCCTACCCCCCCCTTCTTTCGTTCATTAAATTTTCTCTACGGCAAAGCTTTTTTGCCCACTAGGTACAAATAATAGGTACTTGCCTAAGCTTGCCTGGGCCCAAATACCCAGGTGGGTAAAGTTACGGAACTATTTTTTTTGAGGTCCAAAGTTGGGGTAGGGTGACCCTACCCTCCCCCTTCTTTCGTTCATAAAGTTTTCCCTACGGCAAAGCTTTTTTGCCCACTAGAAACAAATGATAGGCACTTGCCTAAGCTTACCTGGGCCCAAATACCCAGGTGGGTAAAGTTACGGAACTTTTTTTTTTGAGGTCCAAAGTTGGGGTAGGGTGACCCTACCCTCCCCCTTCTTTCGTTCATAAAATTTTCCCTACGGCTAAGCTTTTTTACCCACTAGGAACAAATGAAAGGCACTTGCTCAAGGTTGCCTGGACCTGAAGTTTCAGGTTGGTAAAGTTACAGAACTTTTTTAATTGAGGTCCATAGTTGGGGTGTGGTGACCCTACCATCCGCCTTCTGTAATTCTTTAAATAATAACCTACGGCAAAGATTTTGTCCCCACTAGGTACAATTGATAGGCATTTGCCTAAGGTTGCCTGGATTCAAAGACCAAAGATGGTAAAGTTACGGAACTTTTTTTTTTGGTCCAAAGTTGTGGTCGGGTGACCCTACCACCTCCCTTCTTTATTTAAAAGCAAAGTCCCTTCAGCAAAGTTTTGGCAACACTGGGTACACTCGATAGCCAATTGCCTAAGGTTGCCTTGACCCAAAGACACAGGTGGGTAAAGTAACGGAACATTCTAAATTAGGGTCAAAAGTTGGGGCAGGATGACCTTTCTATCCCCTTTCTTTAAATTGCCCAAGGTTTCCTGGGCCCAAAGACTTAGGTGGGTAAAGTTACGGAACTTTTTTTTTTGAGGTCCAAAGTTGGGGTAGGGTGACCGTACCCTCCCCCTTCTTTCGTTCATAAAATTTTCCCTACGGCAAAGCTTTTTTGCCCTATAGGTACAAATGATAGGCACTTGCCTAAGCTTGCCTGTGTCCAAATACCCAGGTGGGTAAAGTTACGGAACTTTTTTTTTTGAGGTCCAAAGTTGGGGTAGGGTGACCCTACCCTCCCCCTTCTTTCGTTCATAAAATTTTCCCTACGCAAAGCTTTTTTGCCCTATAGGTACAAATGACAGGGACTTGCCTAAGCTTGCCTGGGCCCAAATACCCAGGTGGGTAAAGTTACGGAACTTTTTTTTTAGGTCCATTGTTGGGGTAGGGTGACCCTACCCCCCCTTCTTTCGTTCATTAAATTTTCCCTACGGCAAAGCTTTTTTGCCCACTAGGTACAAATAATAGGTACTTGCCTAAGCTTGCCTGGGCTCAAATACCCAGGTGGGTAAAGTTACGGAACTATTTTTTTTTAGGTCCAAAGTTGGGGTAGGGTGACCCTACCCTCCCCCTTCTTTCGTTCATAAAATTTTCCCTACGGCAAAGCTTTTTTGCCCACTAGGAACAAATGATAGGCACTTGCCTAAGCTTACCTGGGCCAAAATACCCAGGTGAGTAAAGTTACGGAACTTTTTTTTTTGAGGTCCAAAGTTGGGGTAGGGTGACCCTACCCTCCCCCTTCTTTCGTTCATAAAATTTTCCCTACGGCTAAGCTTTTTTACCCACTAGGAACAAATGAAAAGCACTTGCTCAAGGTTGCCTGGACCTGAAGACTCAGGTTGGTAAAGTTACAGAACTTTTTTAATTGAGGTCCATAGTTGGGGTGGGGTGACCCTACCATCCGCCTTCTGTAATTCTTTAAATAATAACCTACGGCAAAGATTTTGTCCCCACTAGGTACAATTGATAGGCATTTGCCTAAGGTTGCCTGGATTCAAAGACCAAAGATGGTAAAGTTACGGAACTTTTTTTTTTTGGTCCAAAGTTGTGGTCGGGTGACCCTACCCTCCCTCTTCTTTCGTTCATAAAATTTTCCCTACGGCTAAGCTTTTTTACCCACTAGGAACAAATGAAAGGCACTTGCTCAAGGTTGCCTGGACCTGAAGTTTCAGGTTGGTAAAGTTACAGAACTTTTTTAATTGAGGTCCATAGTTGGGGTGTGGTGACCCTACCATCCGCCTTCTGTAATTCTTTAAATAATAACCTACGGCAAAGATTTTGTCCCCACTAGGTACAATTGATAGGCATTTGCCTAAGGTTGCCTGGATTCAAAGACCAAAGATGGTAAAGTTACGGAACTTTTTTTTTTGGTCCAAAGTTGTGGTCGGGTGACCCTACCACCTCCCTTCTTTATTTAAAAGCAAAGTCCCTTCAGCAAAGCTTTTGTCAACACTGGGTACACTCGATAGCCAATTGCCTAAGGTTGCCTTGATCCAAAGACACAGGTGGGTAAAGTAACGGAACATTCTAAATTAGGGTCAAAAGTTGGGGCAGGATGACCTTTCTATCCCCTTTCTTTAAATTGCCCAAGGTTTCCTGGGCCCAAAGACTTAGGTGGGTAAAGTTACGGAACTTTTTTAATTGAGGTCTTAACGTGGGATAGGGTGACTCTACCATCACCTTCTTTTCCTTCATAAGATTTTCCCTATGGCAAAGCTTTTTTACCCAATAGGTACAAATGATAGGCACTTGCCCAAGGTTGCCTTCACCCAATGACCCAGGTGGGTAAAGTTACGGAACACTTACAATTGAGGTCAAAAGTTGGGATATGGTGACCCTACCATCCCCTTTCTTTCCTTCATACAATTTCCCGATGGCAAAGCTTTTTTGCCCAATAGGTTCAAATGATAGGCACCTGCTTAAGGTTGCCTGGACCCAAAGACCCAGGTGGGTAAAGTTACGGAACATTCTAAATTAGGGTCAAAAGTTGGGGCAGGGTGACCTTTCTATCCCCTTTCTTTAAATAATAAAAAATTCCCTACGGCAAAGATTTTGTTCCCACTAGGTACAATTGATAGGCATTTGCCTAAAGTTGCCTGGACCCAAAGACCCAGTTGGGTAATGTTGCAGAACTTTTTTAATTGAGGTCCAGAGTTTGGATTGGATGACCCTACCATCCCTCTTCTTTCCTTCATAAAATTTTCCCTTCGGCAAAGCTTTTTTGCCCACTAGGAACAAATGATAGGCACTTGCCCAATATTGCCTTGGCCCAAAAACCCAGGTGGGTAAAGTTATGGAACTTTTTGAATTGAGGCCCTACATTTGGGTAGGGTAACCCTACAAACTCCTTCTTTCCTTCATAAAATTTTCCCAACGGCAAAGCTTTTTGCCCACTTTGTACAAATGATAGGCAGTTGCCCAAGGTTGCCTGGGCAAAAGGACCCAGGTGGGTTAAGTAACGGAACTTTTTTAATTCAGGTCCAAAGTTAGTGTAGCGTGACACTACCATCCACCTTCTTTCCTTCGTAAAATTTTCCCTACGGCAAAGCTTTTTTAACCACTAGGTTCAAATGTGAGGCACTTGCCAAAGGTTGCCTGAGCCCAAAGACCCAGGTGGGTTAAGTTTCGAAACTTTAATAATTGATGTCCAAAGAAGGTTGACCCTACCATCCCCATCCTTTCCTTCGTAAAATTTTCCCTACGGCAAAGCTTCTTTGCCCACTAGGATCAAATGATAAGCACTTGCCAAAGGTTGCATGAGCCAAAAAAAAAATGATGGATACAGTTATGACACTTTCTTAATTTAGGTCCAAAGTTTGAATAGGATGACCCTACCACCCTCTTTCCTGCATAAAACTTTCCTAACGGAAAAGCTTTTTTGCCCTCCAGGTACAAATGTGCGACACTTGCCAAAGGTTTTCTGGCCCTTAAGAAGAAGGAGGGTAACGTTACCGAACTTTCTTAATTGAGGTCCTAAGTTGGAGTAGTGTGACCCTACCATCCACCTTCTTTCCTTCATAAAATTTTCCCTACGGCAAAGCTTTTTTTAACTACTAGGAACAAATGATAGGCACTTGCCCAAGGTTGCCTGGGCTTAAAGACCAAGGTAGGTAAAGTCATGGAACTTTTTTAATTAAGGTCCAAAGTTTTGGTAGGGTGACCCTGCCATCCTCCTCCTTTCCTTCATAAAATTTTCACTACGGCAAAGCTTCTTTGCCCACTAGGAACAAATGAAAGGCACTTGCCCGAGGTTGCATGGGCCAAAAGTCCGAGTTGTGTAAAATTATGGAACTTTTTAAATTCAGGTCCAAAATTTGGGTAGGGTGACCTTACCATCCCCCTTTTTTCCTTCTTAAAATTTTCCTAACGGCAAAGCTTTTTTGCCCTCTAGGTACAAATGTGCGGCACTTTGCCAAGATTGTCTGGCCCCAAGGACTAAGGTAGGTAACGTTACCGAAATTTCTTAATTGAGGTCCAATGTCGGAGTAGAGTGACCCTACCATCCCCCTTCTTTCCTTCATAAAATTTTCCCTACGGCAGAGCTTTTTTAACCACTAGGTACAAATGTAAGGCACTTGCCCAAGGTTGCCTGATTCATAAGACCCAGGTGGATTAAGTTTCGAACCTGTTATAGTTGAGGTCCAAAGTTACAGAAGGTAGACCCTACCATCTGCCTCCTTTCCTTCATAAAATTTTCCTTACGGCAAAACTTTTTTTGCCCACTAGGTACAAAAGTGAGGCACTTGCCTAAGTTTGCCAGGACCCAAAAGAACCAGGTTGGTAGAGTAACGGAACTTTTTTAATTGAGGTCCATAGTTGGGTCGGGTGACACTACCATCCCCCTTCTTTAATTCATAAAAAAATCCCTACGGCAAAGATTATGTACCGACTAGGTACAAATGATAGGCACTTGCCCAAAGTTGCCTGGGCCCAAATACCCAGGAAGGTTAAGTTACGGAACTTTTTAAATTGAGGTCCAGAGTTTTGGTAGGGTGACCCTACCATCCTCTTCTTTCCTTTATATAATTTTCCTAACGGCAAAGCTTCTTTTTTCACTAGGTACAAATGTGAGGCATTTGCTAAAGGTTGTCTTGCTCCAAAGACACAGGTGGGTAAAGTTACCGAACTTTCTTAATTGAGGTTCAATGTTGGAGAAGGGGACCCTACCATCCCCCTTCTTTCCTTCATAAAACTTTCCTTAAGGCAAAGCTTTTGTGCCCATTAGGAACAAATGATAGGCACTTGCTCAAGGTTGCCTGAACCTGAAGACCCTGGTTGGTAAAGTTACGGAACTTTTCTAATTGAGGTCCGTAGTTGGGGTGGGGTGACCCTACCATCCCCCTTCTGTAACTCTTTAAATAATAACCTACGGCAAAGATTTTGTCCCCACTAGGTACAATTGATAATCACTTGCCTAAGGTTGCCTGGATTCAAAGACCAAGTATGGTAAAGTTACGAAACTTTTTTTTTTTGGTCCAAAGTTTGGGTCGGTGACCCTACCACCTCCCTTCTTTATTTAAAAGCAAAGTCCCTTCGGCAAAGCTTTTGTCAACACTGGGTACACTCGATAGCCAATTTCCTAAGGTTGCCTTGACCCAAAGACACAGGTGGGTAAAGTTACGGATTTTGTTTTATTGTGTACAAAGTTGGGGTCGGGTGACCTTACGACCCCCTTTTTTAATTCATAACATAGTCCCTACGACAAAACTTTTGTCCAAACTAGGTAAATTCGATAGGCAATTGCCTACGGTTACCTGGACCCAAAGACCCAGGTTGGCAAAGTTATGAAACTTTTTTAATTGAGGTCCAAATTTTGGGTTTGGTGACCCTACCATCTCCCTTCTATATTTCAAAAAAAAGTCCCTACGGCAAAGCTTTAGTTCGTGAAAAAAAATCTGTATGCCGAAATGCTTTGAACATCCCCAGATACATATACAATTGAATAGCACAAAGTTTACCTGATTAGATGATGCATGTCAGTCAATCATGTCCAAGATGTAACAATAAATCAAGATCTTCGATATAGGCAATGTTGACATGATATCGTATCGATATCGATGTTTGCTTCAAACAAACATAAACGGATGTAAATATCAACAATTTTCATAAGACAAACTCAGATATACCATATGTCGACGATATCGATAAAGTCGAATCGATTTCGATTTGATATCGAAGCTTGCTCTATACATCCATCACATAACCATATTTCGATAGTGCATGAATGCTGGATATTTGAAGATCCAACAAAGTGGAATGTAATGTGTGCCAACGCATTCTGGCAATCAACGCACAGATATATCTGGTCAGACCATTCAGAAAGCAAACCACAGTGATCATAACCTTCATGCGAACTGGGGTTGGGATAGCACACAAATCAGCTTACAGAGATATAACACCTCATGGAAGGGGAATATATAAATCTGATAAAACCAACAGTTAGAAGAGAAATGTAACCGTCAAGGAAGGAAAATATTAAGTAGCCAACTAATGCAAACAAAGTGATATGGAAAGCTTTCGATGATGATCTCATGGAAAACAACTTAGAGACAAAATTAGCAGGAAAAGTTGAGAGCAGTGACGTCCATTATTTACTTCGTAGGAAAGGAGAGATTTTGGGTTGATTACATCTGGCAAAAGAGAAAGAACACGAAGTCAGAGTAACCGCAAACAGTAGAAGAACAGGGATCTGAGAGTGGACTTAAGAAGGTTAAGGAATAGTTAAAGAGATGCTCTGGAGTAGAAAAGGTTACCTCTACAACAGTTAGGGAAAGAAACCTGGATTAAATTTTAAACACTAACAAGAGTAAAAACACATATACTGGTAACATATAGACAGAAATAAAGGGGCAAATGAACGAGTTCAATTCACAGCACCACCGTTTCTGTATATGAAGAGATTATTTGGCGCCAGAGGATTTGGTTAATTGGAAAACTCAAAGGATGAAGTCGAAGAAAATTAAAAAAAAACACAAAGTGATGAAAGGCGAGAGGAAGAATGTAAGAAACTGGCAACGCCAGAGGAACCAATATAACTGCATGTGTATTTACAATTGATGAGTCAGAACTGAATTTCAAAGTGCAGGATGTTTTGAAGAAAACAAGAGCAGTACCAGGGCCATACAGTATATGTTCCAAGCTAACCAGACGATTGTAGAAGTTTTTGAGAGTAGTTTGGAGAAGAAGAAAGATGATAGATGCTTGGTATAAAACAGATAGATGTTTTATTCCGAAGGGAGAGAACTCCATGAAGGTTGAGTTGTTTTGAACCATCTCTATACTGAACATCGAGGGTAAAAATCCTACCAGTTCTATCAAAGAACAACACAATTCCTGCTAAGTAATGAATAATGCATAGACCTATCGGTTCAGAAATGAGGCATGCCAGAGGTATCAAGATGTATTGACAATACAGGTGTTTTGACACAGAGCTTAAGAGAATCATAGGAGAAGAAAAGCGACTTTGGCTAGACCTTGCTTATGCTTAAGGATTCATACCTCACAAACTGGTAGATTTGACATTGCACAGGTACTGTGTGCCAACCTCAACATGACAATGCTGCAGGAATACTTTGATCACATAGAGATGGTATTTACAGTAGGAGATTTCAACACAGCTTGGCCAAGACTATGAGAAGGAATATTAATGGGATGTACATTGTCCTAGTATTGTTTGCAGCAGCTGTTAATCCACATTATGAAGTCAGTAAAAAAACCAGGAAGAGGACCATTAATGTCATCAGGTAGAAGACAACAACCAATAAGAGCATTTATGGATGACATGACTATTAATTATTATAAATTAAGAAATGCATCTCCGTCATGCAAAGCTCTGATTCCTTTCACGGATATGGCTATACTTTTTGGACCTTTTGGAATATATAGCTCTTCATCTTTTATATAAGCTTTGGAATTCAAATATTTTGGCCACGAGCATCACTGAAGAGACATGTATTGTCGAAATGCGCATCTGGTGCAGGAAAATTGGTACCGTTAATATTATTACTACCACTGGGTCGATGCCTCTGCTGGTGGACTGTAAGTCCCCGAGGGTATCACAAGCCCAGTAGTACTTATGTACTGGCATGAAAATACGGATTTTTGTGTTATTAAAATTTGCTGTTATAAAATGTTAGAAATTATTATAAGTTAAGGAATGTATCTCCCTCATGCATAGCTCTGATTTCTATCACGGATTTGGCTATTCTTTTTGGACCTTTTGGATTATAGCTCTTCATCTTTTATATAAGCTTTGGATTTCAAATATTTTGGCCACAAACATCACTGAAAAGACATGTATTGTCGAAATGCGTATCTGGTGCAGGAAAATTTGTACCGTTAATGTTATTACAGCAAACACAGAACTAGAGGGAAGATGGACCTTAGAGATATTGGAAGGAATGATAAATTGGGCATCAATGAAATTCGAACCCAGTAAATTCAAGAAGTTTACTTCTGAAAAAAGGCGAAGTGAGAGATGAAACTTTCGAATTAGCAGGGGAATTTTACCAACAGTCGGAGATAAAATGCTTTTAGGACATGTACAGTAGACAGTAAAACACAAAAGAAATACTAATGCAGCTGGTATAAATAGATTGGCTGTCGAAGATAGACCAACGTGGTCTGCCAGGAAGATACAAAGCTTGGATGTATCAACATGGTGTCTTGCCAAGAACACTATGGCCGTTATTGATATATGAGTTTTCCGTGTCCAAAGCTGAGGTTAAGAAAAAAAAAGACTTTGGTTCGGCGTAACAAGAAGTTTCAGCAGCGTTGAAAATATAGTGACTAAACAGCAATAACCACTCACTTAATTCCTGGACTGAAGAGTTTAAAGTTACAAAAACACGACAGGTCATGATGGTAAGTAACA
The DNA here is from genome assembly GCA_037788925.1 of Mytilus galloprovincialis. Classification (NCBI taxonomy): domain Eukaryota; kingdom Metazoa; phylum Mollusca; class Bivalvia; order Mytilida; family Mytilidae; genus Mytilus; species Mytilus galloprovincialis. The sequence goes on along the minus strand of JAWDJN010000052.1, from coordinate 152,009 downwards.
GCAAAGATGGCAAAGTTAGAGGAGCCAAAGTGAAGATGAAGACAAGAAGAAAGTGAAAAGCAGAGAAAGCAGGAAGCAGGAAGTTCGACAAATAAAAGAATAGAACAGTAATATCAATGCGGTAGGTATGAAGCAGCAAGGTGGCTGGTCTATTTGGCAAGGAACTAGAAGCGGGGTGTTTGCCAGGAGCGATATTTGGAGTATGGAGGGATATCGTTTCAGCATCAATCTGAGATCAGTGTATGATGTACTGCCAAGTCTATCAAATCTCTATGCATAGGGATTGATAGAAGATCCAATTTGCACCGTATGCAAAGACAAACCAGCTTCTCTACAACATGTGTTGTTGTCATCTTGTCAAGTGGCACTGAAAAATTGTAGGAACACATGGAGACATGATAGTGCACTGAACACATTAGCAGCGAGGTTGTACTTCGTCAGGAGGAAGAGGAAAAAGGTAAAAAAAAAAAACACATCACTTTTGAGAGCATGGCCAGCACACATGAAGGCCATAGGATCCATGCAAGAGCAACATACTGAAGGTTTACTATAGTCTTGCTGGAACTGACAGTCCCTTTAGAAGAAAGGATGTATGAGGTACACGAAAGGAAGATGGTAAAATATCAACAGCTTGTATCAGATTGCCAACAATAGGAATTGATGACTTAGTGCTTTGCTATTGAAGTAGGGTGCAGGGGTTTTGCGGAACAGACAATATGGCAAGCTCACAGAACCTAATTAGTGCTAGGAGCAGATAGGGAGAAGCTTATTTTCAGAATTGTATAGACAAGCGGAAGTATCATCACAGTGAAGATAGGATGAGAGAGATGAGATCTGGAAAAGTGGCAATTAGATTTATTGAGTGATTTGAAGACATTTAGTGGAAATGATGGACTTATGATAGAAGAGACTTTATAACATGTACAGCTCTGGTGACAGCATCAATCAGTGACAGTGCAAAAGTTACATCAGCTGACACATCGGGTGCGATGTAGGCCATCCAGTTTCAGAGTCAGACTGAGCCGGCGCACCTCTGGAGATTGCATGGTGTTGAATAGCACAGAAACAGCTGCGGATGGAGGCTGCACATGATAAAGGAAATGGACCAGCATTGTTACGATGTTTACAAGGTTAATCAATATATGATTCTTGAAGTGCATTTTGTTGATAGAGATTATTATACTAGCTGAAAACTTCCAGAAGATCGTGGTTTGAAGATGTTTGCAATTCTACTCTAATTATCATGAATCCAGAATAGTAAAATTGTTGCCCAAATATGTTAGACAGACATACACCTGTGATAAGGATCAACATCCAGACAACTAGTTGATTCCTTATACAACTCTGCAATTATAAACAGCGCGACAAACTCCCGCAGATGTATGCTTGTGTTCTGCTTGTTTTATTTTTATTTTACATAACTTTTTAGCATCACCTTTGTGTTTATTTTTACTTTTTGAAACATTTTATATGTTTAATGTCAAGATGTTTCCCGTTGTAGTAGATTTTGCTAATTAGGAATTTTCGAATGCTGATGTTGCGATATGAACAAGACATAATCTACACTTGCATAAAATGTTTCTGACGTGAGCATATTAAGGAAGTTCCCTTGTGATGTTTTGGAATTTTTGTCAGAATTTCGGTATCCTCTGGTTTTATCCATTTGAATGCCTTAACATATTTTGCCCATTGACCCCCATTTTTCTTTTTATAAATCTTTAACATGCATCATTGTAAGCCATCAGTAAAAGTAATATAAAATCGTTGTTATTTTTAACAGTTTTTGAGAACATGTTGCCAATTTGAAAATATAAAACAGAAGAAAAGGTTTGATTGCCAAAATGACAACTCTCCATCAGAGACCAAATGACACAAGAATTAACAACTATAGGTCACCGTACGGCCTTCAACAATGAGCAAATCCCATTGCGCATAGTCAGCTTTAAAAGGCCCCGAAATGACAATATAAAACAATTCAAAAGAGAAAACTAATGGCCTAATTTATGTACAAAAAAATGAAAGAAATACAAATATTGAAACACATCAACAAACGACAACCACTGAATCACAGGCTTCTGCCATGGGACAGGTATATCCATACATAATGTGACGGGGTTAAACATGTAAGCGGGATCCCAACCCTCCCTAACCTGACACAGTGGTATAACAGTACAATATAAGAACGAACTATCAAAATCAGTTGAAAAAGGCTTAACTCATCAGATAGATAAAAATACATATACTAAAAATACAATTGAACGTGGCCTGGTACTTGTACATCCTATAAACAAAAACAAAAGACATTGAGTACCGATCTTATAATACTCGCAGTACTGACCGCTAGTTCAAAGCCACTAACAACTAATTAAAAAATCATGCATCTAAGACTAAATTATCAATCAGTACACACCCGACCTGCAATTTATTTAGTATAAAGACGTCATAAACAGTCAGAGAAAAACATGACCTTGTGCAATGCCAAGATAAGGGTATCGATAGATTGTAGATTCATGAAATTAAAGTGTATATGTATATAGGTTGCATTTTGTAAATACAGCTGTTTCTCAAAACACGCCTCTTTTGGGAAGTAATTGAATATTCATAGAAAAATAATTTTGTTTACATACTGGTTCCCAGTTATGCTCTCTGTGTTCCATGTCGCAGAGACAGAAATTGGGAATGTTACCAATAAATAAACACGTGCATATTGTTTACATTGAAATCTGTGGTAACCTTTCATTCGAGGTAGGGGTAGTTAAGAAAATTAGTGTAAGTTAAAACTCTGAGAAGTTCAGGGCATATACACGTTGAAAATATGCCGCACAGTCCTATATTTTGACCTTTGAAAAAAAATGTGGTGCATATGAACTTTCAATTCTAGGATAAGATTTTTTTCAAAACTTCATAGTAAAAGTGGTACAGTTTTAGCCGTAAAAGGAGTTCCTATGGGAAATTGCATTGTCAATATTTACAGAAATGCAACCTATAACATAATAATAATATTTAGTTTGCTTTTACTTTACTGATAACAATATCGATATTGATACCAATAAAAACAATATGTATACAATGATCTTATTACAGTGTTGATTTGGTAATCTTTTAGATCAAGTTTATTTGACGGATCGATAAGTTTACCAGGCAATCGGAACAACTCGGCCTTTCTGGTTGCACGAAGAAATAACCTCGTATGCATTAGGCGGAGGAATCATTGTCCGGAAAATTTTCCGATTCGATTCAAAATTATATTTTTTCGACTGGACTGGTACATTTTTTTTACCACTACTGATTTAACTTGCTCCTGTCGGGAAAATTTTCCGATCCGATTGAATTTTATATTTTTTCGACTGGAATGGTACAAATTTTTTACCATTACTTATTTACTTTGCTCCTTCTTTCGCGCCAAAATATTTGGCAGAGTTAAAGTTCTTGATTACTCTGTGATATGTAACCAAATTATAGCGCCACCTGGAGGATAGAACTTCTTTGTGTCGCGGATCACTACAATTCCGGCCAACAATTTAAGAAGAATTTCTCCGTAGTGCATACGAGGCTATTGTACTGCGTAGCGAGAATGGCAGAGTAGTTACGATTGGTTTACCAGGATCTCTTATTAATTTCTGGACACGGTAAACAATATTTCCGTAAAAAAAGGATGTGTTTTCCCGTTAGAAATAAGTTTCTATAGGTACAGCAAAACTTCAAAACCAAATCTTTATATCTATGGAAGAATTACGTATAGGTAATTTGTGGTAAAGAACATAAATGGAAAGTTTTAAAACATGTTTTGTTGTTGGCCCCTACTACTTTATTTTTTGAAAAAAATAACAATTTTTGTCACATGAATCTACAGTTCCATACTAGAAAAGAAAAACAAATTGTTATTATCAGCTTCATTAACAACATGTTTGTTTCAGTAACAAGAATGCTTATTAAAATATACGGGATTATTAGGCTTGCTTAGTGGAAAATAATAGTTAAAAGTAATATTGTGTATTAATAAATACACATTCACTATCATATCTTATCTGCACTACAGGGTCAGTGTGAGCTTTTCACAAACATTGATCATGTCTGTCGTTTGTGATCCGTAGTCGTCCACCGTCGACATTTGTTTACTTTTACAAAAGACGTAAGTAGTTTCCTCAAAAATGAATCGCTCATTAAGATCAAATTAGCATTTATTGTCGTCAGTTGACTGTTTATATTGTGTTGATACATTTCTGTGTTAAAAAAAAGTTCCGTAACTTTACCCACCTGGGTATTTGGGTCCAGGCAACCTTAGGCAAGCGTTTATCGAGTGTACCTAGTGTGGACAAAAGCTTTGTCGTAGGGACTTTGCTATGAATTAAATAAGGGGGATCGTAGGGTCACCCGACCCCAACTTTGGACCTAAAAAAAAAAAGTTCCGTAACTTTACCCACCTGGGTATTTGGGTCCAGGCAACCTTAGGCAAGTGCCTATCGAGTGTACCTAGTGTGGACAAAAGCTTTGCTGTAGGGACTTTGCTATGAATTTAATAAGGGGGATGGTAGGGTCACCCGACCCCAACTTTGGACCTAAAAAAAAAAGTTCCGTAACTTTACCCACCTGGGTATTTGGGTCCAGGCAACCTTAGGCAAGCGTTTATCATTTGTGTATAGAGGGGACAAAGCTTAACCGTAGCTATTTTTTTATGAATTAAAGAAGGGGGATGGTAAGGTCACCCTACCCCATCCGGGTCTTTGCCGTAGGGAAATGTTTACGGATTAAAGTTATTTTACATAGGTTTGATTCTAAATAAATTGTTGTTTAGATTAACCAAAATATTTATGTCAAATCGTTTTCGTTCTATTTGACGTATTTCGTGTATTCGTGTGTAACTCTTAAGCTTACACTTATCGCTCTTCTTATCGAAATGTAATAAATAAATTACAAGAGTGACTATATATATATTTACTTTTGAATAATTACGTGAACTAGCTATTTCTTTGACGAAAAGTGAATATAATGGTTATCAGTTTTTCTTTTTACTCGTATAATTATATAAGCTTGAAGATCTTATTGTGTCGCTACAGCAGTATAGTGTAACCTGTTGTTATCAATTGTTATTATTATTATTATTATTATACAATAACCAATCCCTTATCAAAGAGAAAGGAGAAAGGTTTTTTTTAATTCCCGGCCTTAAAAAAAAGTTATTAAATACACAAATAAATTATTAAACTTTTCTGTGTTTAAATGGAATTGCATTTCATCTTCCTATTGGAAATTATTTGTCATCATTTTTATTTATTTGTCATCATATTTATAAGTAAGTGTCGTGTTATTGCAAATCTTCGGTTTTTAGGCATGATCATGTGGGTGCGTTTTCTTATTGTTCGCTGGCTTATTGTTCGCTAACTTGATTCATCTTATTGTTCGCTGGCTTATTGTTCGCTAGCTTGAGTCTGGTAAGACAAGATTTTGAAATCGCAATTGGTTTTTTTAATAAGCAAATGTTATCAGTACGCTTTTGTATCTTTGTAATTTGATATTTTCACACATATCAATGATCACTCATATTTATATGAATAACATGTACAGCACCATCCGATAAAGGGATAAGTATACCGACAGCAGCTGACTATGGAGACTCGTTATCATATTCCAGTTTAACCCTAAATAATGTTTTGGTAGTTATTTTGTTTTATGTTGAAGTTTGTTTTTCTTTTGTCAGTTTAAGATTTTCTTGACGTCTTCACTGCTTCTTAAGATGATGCTTATAATAAGTCTATGGATATAACAGAGAATTGTCAAAGTTGACCACATACACAAGATGTTTCACCCGTCTGTATATTTGCGTTTGTTTCTTAAAAATAACTCATATATCAATTTGCTATTTAAGCTTTCGCATCGATTCGTCAGGTTTTTATAATCGGGTGTAAAAGGGAAATGCAATGCTCTGTTGGAACTGGAGATACATTTATATACGATATTTGCCGTCTGGATATCTAATTTTAACTGGTTTTTTTCCCATCAATACAGTGGTTATTCATAAAAACCAATGATTCATGTTTGGATCACGCATCCTAACTTAAGATTCATGCGTTTCGAAATAATCAAGAATATTGTGAATTCATTGTTGGTTCCGCCTGTTTGTTTGCCGGGTTATTCTTATATGACATGTATAATATCCGTTAGTTGCAAGAAGATTGCTCCACAATTAATATAGACGCATTTTCTGACATTATATATTTCAGGTGATATAATTTATTTAAAGTTAGAATGTATTATATAGATAAAGAGGATGGGTACATGTATGAAGGCCAATCAAACAACAATCCACCGGAGGTAAAGTGAAAGTGGATGGACGCAATTATAGGCAACCGTCGTATAGAATTCAACAATTAGAAAACCCCATTTTCTGCTGCATGCATGATATATGAACCTATAATATATATATATATATATATATATATAGTATGTTAATGTATGCAAGTTAATTGATATATAAATAAAACAAAAGATTATCGGGGGTAGAGATTTTTGAACGCATTCAAAAGGATAAACACTCATTTTATTTTCTGAACAGTTACTAAGTCAGGAATAAGGCAGTTGTTCTCTTAAAGGAACACGTATATTTTACATTGGTGAAACTACTGCTGATAGCGGCTGTACTATGTCTGAAGGGATGACTTCAACATTCATCGAAGTATTAATTGGTTCATAAAAAATAAGCCTAACGATTCATTTTTGAGAGGAGAACAAAATGACAGTAACAGGGAACAACTCCTTGCGTCTTGTTTATTTTATAATAAAGGATATTTTTGTAGTTTATAAATATGTCACATTTCCATGTGCTATTTTAGCAGTAGTTTCGATTATTGTATTCCTCGTGATCCGATGTAAAATTGAACGTTCTGTTCATACTGGAGATACACTTACGTACGCTTTATGTGTTCTGGATTTAATTGTGTCGGTTTGTTCCGTAGCAACTTTAATCAAATTGTTCTTCGTAGATGATGATATTGAATATTTGGACCATGTTTCCTGTATTATGCTGGTAGGTTATCATGTTGCTCACGATTTGGTGTCTTCGTTTAAGACGTTAAAGACAATTTTATTAACCCTTATGACATTTGAACGGTTTATCCTTGTATCATTTCCATTTGTTGCGAAGAAACTGATTCAAAAGCGAGTATGGATGCTTTTCATAGTATTAATGTTTTTAGTAATCGTTGGTGTAATGACAATTAATTTACTTTCTTTTAAGATAAATTTCATATTAATATATAATATATATAAATTCATGTATTTGGTTTTGATGTTATATTTGTTATTCTCATAGGATTTTGTCTAATGCTTTGTCCGTTTCTGTGTGTGTTACATTTTAATGTTGTGTCGTTCTTCTACTCTTATATTTAATGCGTTTCCCTCAGTTTTAGTTTGTTACCCCGATTTTGTTTTTTGTCCATGGATTTATGAGTTTTGAACAGCGGTATACTACTGTTGCCTTTATTTAGTAGTATTTGTCGTTAATTAAAGTATCTAACTAACAAAGATATGTATTGCTCCATCTGCATGGTAAATACAGCAATATAAGAAAGAAGATGTGGTATGATTGTCAATGAGACACAGGTTGACAGCTCTCTCACAAGCAAAAAAACCCTTACTATAAAAATATAAGGGCATACACTACAAGCATCGGTACACATTCTACTGAATGCACACATCACGAGTAACAAACCCTGTAGTAGATATAAAAAAAGATGTGGTATGATTACTAATGAGACAAAGCATATATAAAATACCAGATAAACATCCGCCCATTCTTCATCCATCGCATAATAGATATATTAAAATCATACTACAGTGAAACCTGGCTATATCGAATCCTGCATATATACCGAAAACCTGTATAAACCAAACATTTTCTTAAGCACCGTCATATCAAATTGTATATGTGAACCTGATAAAACCAAACATCCTCCAAAACCGAACAAAATCTTAAGTCCCGAACATGTTCGGTTTAAACAGGTTTCACTGTATTTGTCATTGGAAATAAGAAGTTTGATGGTATTGTTTAGTACTAGGTATTTGGCTCTTTTTTGACCGGAACCACATTTACATGTAGATGAAATCAAAAAGATGAATGCAGGTATATTTATTCGCTATGCTATACCAATGTTTAAAGTAAAATTATTACAAACATTCCCATATTATAATTGTACAATCCTACTTTTGTAACCAGTTTTGCATGAAACTATGCATTGTGTAATGATGCTATTCAATTCAAGTTTTGTCCAACTTGTACACAATTCCGACATTTCCAATTTGACCTTCCATGCGTTAGTTCAAATGATATAAAACAGTTCAAAAGAAGACAGAATACCCTACAAGGTATAATAATATTGAACCTGGTATGTTTTTCTTTTCGAACTTTTTGATTAGAGTATAAGATAGACTTACCTGCCACAATTGGAATGTACAAAAGTAACGAAGCAAATACGCGTACATACGACCTATTAAACTTCGAACGCAATTTAAATATGGGTATAGCATTCAGAATTAAGACGTAGTGACTCTTTCCGAATGTTTTATTTAAGGCTGTAAGGTCGTTGAGATAAATCAGAATTAAGAAAATGAATGGGTCTATCAATACCCATGCTACGTCAATCGTTAAAGACTAAAATGTTGCAAAACACTTGTCCTACCTCCATGATAAATATGTTGCTGTCCCTGCAGATAAAGCCCTTAACAACATCGTATTTGTGTGGAAAACTAATTACATTAACTTCATGATAAATTAATATGGCATTGACAATTCTTTTGGAAACTCAACATACGCCCTCACGACACTTACCTAAGGGGAAATCCTAGACAATCATAGGTCTGTTCTATGTTCCTTTGGAATTTCAACCGAAGATGAAAAACTGGATCGTCCATTTCTATATTGGATACCTAAACTACATAAGTGTCCTGGAAAATATTGGTATATTGCTGGGTCATCAAGGTATTGCACAAAACCTCTTTCTAAATTATTAACATCAACAGTGAAACCTGTTTAAACCGAACCTGTTTGGGACTTAAGATTTTGTTTGGTTTTGGACTGTTTTATCAGGTTCACAACCGATACAATTTTATATGACGGTGCTTTAGAACATGTTTTGTTTATACAGGTTTTCGGTTTATGCAGAATTCGATATTTCCAGGTTTCACTGTATTTTATTAGCAATCCAAGCCGGGCTTATTGTGAAAATGCCTATTCTAGTGATGGTATTTATAAATGTGTAGAAACAATGTTCATTATTGAAAATCAATACGTGCAATGATATAGCAACATTAGAAGAAAAATGCCACTGTTCATGATGTCTTCATACTAAATCTATTCGCTGTTGAGTGTTTAATCATGGACAATTAAGTTTTTTAAATAAATAAATAAAAGGATGTGGGAGTGGTATGGTTTATAAGGAGACAACTCTTCACAAGACACCAAATGATGTGACAAAAATAAACAGCTATTAGCTTATGTACAGCATTCATCAATACGTAAACCCTATACCTCATATTAAGCTATAAAATACCCAGAATCACAAATTTGAAACAATTCAAACAAAAAAAGTAACGGCCTAATTAATGTACAAAAAATGATCGAAAACCAAAACTGTAACACAGCAATAAACGACAAATATTGAGTTACAGACTCCTGACTTTGGACAGACACATACATCCATAACAGCTAGTTCAAAGCCAGTAACAGCGAATAACAAATCATGTATGTAATACTTAATAATTAATCAGTAAACATCCTACATCTGAAAGAATCAATGTAAAGACGTCAAAACCAGTCAGAGAAAAACATACATTGTGCAATACCAAGATACTGGAATCCACAGATTGTAGATTCATGTATATAACAATAATATCTACATATCTAGTTTGCTTTTATTTTACTGATAATAAAAGCAATACTAATACCAATAAAAGCAATATTCAAAGACATCATGAATGTGTTGATTTTTGGAACCTTTCTAAATATGTTGATTTAAAAGAATCGATATGTTTACCAGATAGTTTATAATTTTTCAGGCACGGTAAACAACTCTCCGTAAAAATGAGGATGTGCTTTACCGTTTGAAATATGACTTGTACAAAAAATTTGTCTATAAAAGAATTTAATAAAAGTTTTGAGTAACTTGTGGTAATGAAACTCTGACTAACTAGTTCATTTTTTGTAGTTTACCAGTAAAACACAAATAACGTTCGTTAAAATCTAAAACGTCACAACAGACATCGACATAAGCGAAGGAGGTGTGAAATATGAACATAGGGTTTAAACTAACTTTAAGTACTTGCGAGTACTCTCATACCTGTACGTATTGTCTTTTTGTTTAAGGAAGCACCCTCTCACGTTCAAACTGTGTTTTTCGTTACATTTTCTTGTATTTGTTTCCACCTGATGAGTTATCCCTTTTATAGTCTGTTCTTATGTTGTCCTGTTACAACACTGTTCTATGTTAGGGGGTGTTTGGGGCCTACTTCCATTTTTAACCCCGCTATACTCTGTTTTTGAATGTCCCAAGTCAGGAGTCTGTTATACAGTGGTCTTCGTTTGTTGCTGTGCTACATATTTGTTTTTCGTTAATTGTTTTGTACATAAATAAGGCAATTAGTTCACGTGTTTGCATTGTGTTATATTTGTCCTTTCGAGCCTGTTATAGCTTACTATCAGGTAAGTGGTTGTCTCACTCCTGAAGGCTGTACGGTGACCTATAGTTGTTGAATTTTGACTGCCACAGGCGAATGAAAGCAAATTTGATAGGGACGGACATTTTGCCTAACCACAGGCCACCTATGGAACCCTCATAGATTTGTTGCAAGACTTCTTAACGTGCAAAGAGTATGACATTCTCTCTACACGAGGCATCAGACTTAACGTCCACATTTTGAACGGACGTAGATGCGTAGTTGATAAATTCCGCACTGCCCAAGCCCAACGGACGACCAACTTGGTTTATGGCTTTAGGGGAGGAAGACCAATGGAGAACATAATTCTAATCCCGGATCACCCTTAAAGTATTGAAATTAAGATTCCTGGTGCTACAATTGCTTATCATCTTAATTTCGTGTTAAAGTGATATTTTGATTTTGTCAACTCTATGGTTTTGTGAGATTAATTTATGGTACTATTTGGGCGTGGCTCGATATTTATACATCCCGGCGTTGTTTTATGGAACTATTGTCAATGTGTACTCTAACCTTTATTTTTCTCGCATAAACCTTATCCATAAAGTGTTTAAATTAGTGTTGTCAAATCGTACATTTTTGCCTAACCGGTTACTCGTATAATCGTGCGACCGATTAACCAGTTAACCGGTAGTTTTAGTTTATGTTTGAAGGCGTTATCAAAAGTTCCCTACACATCGATATAAGAAGATGCGGTATGAGTGTCAATGTGACTACATTCCATCCAAGTAATACATTTAAGTTTTATAATACGATGAATTGAAGTTTGGCCATTGGTTTTATAAGGCTTGATTGTGAAGATTTCTGTCGAAGTTTGACTTTGAATAATTCAAATACACGGTATCAACTATGGCGTTTGTACTAACTTCGAATTGAAATTTAAAACATATGTCTTTATCTCGTAGAATTGAATATGTCTGAAACCGATGATTCATTCATTTTGTCTTGTTGTCCCCGAAAATAATGTGAGGTGTTTCAATTAAAATTGATTAATCCTGATATTCGTACCAACAAGTATACATTGATTACATTCACGTTGGTTTTCTTTTTACAGTTTTTGAGTTAGCATTTAGTTTAAGGTATGACAAAGACGTGCACGACGGATATTGCACATTCAGGTGTAGGTCTACACAATATAAGATCAAAAATGAAACTAGAGGCTCTCAAGAGCCTGTATCGCTCACCTGAATCTACTTTGGTTTTTGAAATCATATAAACAAAAGGTAAAATTTGGTTTAAAACAAGTAATATGGCATTCCATTCTGTGATTTTCTAAAAGAAACATTTGTATGCATTTCCCATAGGGTCCTATGTCAAACTAAGTCCCTCGCTGGCGGCCATCTTGGATGTTGGATGGGCGACAAAGTAATAATACTTCGTCAGCATCTCATAAGGAACATTCATGCTTTGTTTGGCTTCATTCCATGCAGTTGTTCTCTAAAAGAAGACATTTGTATGTATTTTCCATAGGGTGCTATGTTAAACTAAGTCCCTGGCTGGCGGCCATCTTGGATGATGGATCGACTACAAAGTAACAAAACTTGGTCAGCACCTCATAAGGAGCATTCATGCTATGTTTGGTTTCATTCCATTCAGTGGTTCTCTAAAAGAAGTAATTTGTATGCATTTCCCTTAGGTCCTTTGTTAAACTAAGTCCCCTGCTGCCGGCCATCTTGGATGTTGGATAGGCGACAAAGTAACACCACTTGGTCAGCACCTCATAAGGAACATGCATGATATGCTTGGTTCCATTCCATTCAGTGGTGCTCTAGAAGAAGTTCAAAATATAAAAAAAAGTTAACGACGACGACGACGGACGACAGACGACGGACTCGAAGTGATGCCTTCGGGCCAAGTGAGCTAATAATGAAGTAAATCTTAAAATTTAATCGTATTACTGATTAAAAATAAAAACATGGAACTAATTATGTTTCCTTAAGATTTTCCCCGAGCTGAGAGGCAAGTTCTGATTAATTTTATAATTTTTTTTATTAACAATACCAATCAATATACTGGACAATTGATCCGTCAAATTAATTACCACGACGACAATTTTTAAAGTAAACACAACTATTTAATGATTTCAATACAAATTTATATAAAATCTATTAAAATTGAAAAAAAAGGCCGGTTAACCGGTTAACGTTTTTGGTATTCGGTATTCGGTCGTTCGAACGGTTAACCGGTTAACAGTTGTCAACACTAGTTTTTATGCCTTTTTTTTTTGTTGAAATACATTTTGTTTTAAAGTAATTAAGATTATGAAACAATGTTGACTGATGGACCCAAATTTTCACATTGTAACCTATCATAAAATTGATAGGAAAAGGAAATGGGGAATGTGTCAAAGCGACAACAACCCGACCATAGAGCAGACAACAGCCGAAGGCCACTGAATTATCCACAAGAAACTAAAATTCAAAATCATACAAGACAAACAAAGGCCAGAGGCTCCTGACTTAGGACAGGCGCAAAATTACGGCGGGGTTAAACATGTTTATGAGATCTCAACCCTACCCCTATACCTCTAGCCAATGTAGAAAAGTAAACGCATAACAATACGCACATTAAAATTCAGTTAAAGAGAAGTCCGAATCTGATGTCAAAAGATGTAACAAAAGAAAATAAATAAAATGACAATAATACATAAATAACAAAAGACTACTAGCAGTTAACTGACATGCCAGCTCCAGACCTCAATTAAACTGATTGAAAGATTATGTCTTCATCATATGAATATCAGGCACAATCCCTCCCGTTAGGGGTTTAGTATCATACTATCATAAAATATATGAGAAGAACATAACCCGTGTCATGCCAATAACTGTTTTAAAAAAAATAATGAATGTGTTTAGTTCCGATGCAAAGACCCTATAGGTGAATTAATATTAAAGCCAAAATATGCAATCTTTAATGACCTGACAACAGTATCGTAACCATATCCCTTCTTAATAAGTCTGTATAAAGGTTTTGTAAGCTTTTGAGGTGAATACTGACATTTTTTGTGCTTTGTAAAGAATATTACCATAAAAGATTGGATGTGAAATACCTGAACGTATAAGATGTCTGCATTTTGAGTTATATTTACGAATTATTTCCTTATACCGGTGATAAAATTTAGTAAATGTTTTGACCAGTTTGTGATATCGAAAACCCTTGTGTAATAATTTTTCAGTAATACATACATTTCTCTCGCTAAAATCCAATACGTTGCTACATACACGAGCGAATCGTACAAGTTGAGATATATAAACACCATAAGATGGTGACAAGGGAACGTCACCATCTAAAAATGGATAATTAACGATAAGAAAATGAAAAATCATTTCTTTTACCATAAATTTTTGTATTAAGCTTCCCGTTAATGATATATATATCAAGATCGAGGAAAAGGCAGTGGTCATTGTTAGTATTAGCTTTATTTAAAGTAAGTTCAACAGGATACATTTCTTTAGTATACGTTCTGAAGTCGTCATTATTGAGAGCCAATATATCATCCAAATATCTAAAAGTATTGTTTAATGTTTGTATCGAATGTTGTTTCGATGGGTCTTTGTTAATTTTAGTCATAAATTGTAACTCATAACAATACAAAAACAGGTCCGCAATAAGTGGTGCACAGTCAGTCCCCATTGGAATTCAAATAACTTGACGACATAAGGAATCTCCAAAGCGAACAAAAATGTTATCAAGTTAAAATTCAAGTGCATATATAGTATCAAGCTTGTCCAATTGATATAGTTCTTTTGTTTATTGCTACTAAAATATGACCTAAAAGAGTTTGAACATATATACTCGCATTCTAACTTTTTAAATGCCCAGTTAATAAGGGATGTGATTTTTTTCTTAATAAGAATATGAGGCAAAGGGGTAGAAAGGGTAGAAAAATCAAAACTTTGAAAAGATTCAAAATCACCAATGCATGCAATGTATCAAGTACTTCCAACGAGGTTTTGATACTCCAAAAGTAATTAATTCCACTATTTTCAAAGGCTTTAGTTGAACAATTTATTATTAGGTTTTTTATTGTTCCAAGTGAACAAGTAAGTAAAACAGACAATTTAGAAGTGGAACAATGGGTTGAAGATGAAATAAATCTATATTTGTAAGGTTTTTTGTGTAGCTTCGGAAGCCAGTACATAGTTGGGACTTTCATTGTAATTGGTTCTGCTTGTAAAGAAGTAGCTAAAAGTTTGTGTTTGTTACAAATGTCGTTTTCTGAAAATGAAGTCAGTTGGAATGTTGGAGAATTCGTGATTTCCTTTTGCAGAACCTCTATATAAAATTTACGTCAAACAATAATGATATTATTAGCAGCTTTATCAGCCAGGACAAAAACAAATTTCTTGGCTAGTTCTTTTATTTTATGTTTGATACGCGAAATAGGGTTTTTATGGTTTTTGTTAAGAGTAAAATGTTCTTTAAAATGTTGTATTCGAATATCAACTATCTTCATTACTGAATTAAAAAAAGAGTCCAAAGATTTTTTGTCAGCTTTTTCCCGTTTTACCCATTTCAAACAGTAGGTATGGAGTGAGTCGTGAATGATATTACGACACTCATTCCAATTAATAATTGACGGGGGACGATATTTAGGTCCTTAACTGATGAATGATTATAACTCTCGGTCGCGAACGATGTTGAGGTCTCCTGTTATGACATGGGAAATGGGGCCATATGCGTATTCGAAATTTCTGCAATTACACGACATAGGTGTATTTTCAATGATATTTATATCTTTACACAATTGGCTATAATTAAACACATATTTCCGGGTAGATTTATTGTAAATATAACAAATAAGAGGGAGTTCAGTATTATCAAAATATCCAGGAATTTGGTCTTTAACAAAATGGTCGTTAAAAATATCGGCAATATTTACAAAATCAAAACCTTTATTGACATACTTTATTTTGATAAAATGTTTTTTATGATCTTCAGGGCGGTCAATTTTTGGAAACAATTTAGAATAACAATATGCCATTATAATTTAAACAATTTCATACCTAGGACTGTAATATGAAATTGTGTTGCAATCCTCTAACATTTTATTTAATTTATGTATAGGTAAAGAACAAAGCTTGGTTAACAGATAATGTCTGCCGTTGTTTTTTGAAATAGAAATTAGGTCCGAAATATTTGTATGGTTGGTCCGAAATTTTCTTTGATTGCGATTTTTTCTGAGTCCATGAAAACGATTTTTACGAACAGTTTTAGAAACTATATCCAAAATGTTAACAGAATCGGTTCTTGATATATTGCCAATTCCTATGATATTATCATTAAGACCGAGAGGGTAGACTGTCTGTAATTTTTTAATCCAATTTAATTCAATTATTTTCCGTGATCGTACAAACTTTGAATGAGATTAACCCGGCTGCTTATTTGCTACTTCTAAAGATTGAACTGTTAAATATTTAATAGGATGATTGTGCGTCTTAAGATGTTGATAAATGATACTTTTGAAGTTATTGGGTCTTTTAAAATGATACAGGTGTTCTTGCGTGCGTTTAGATAAATATCGCCCAGTTTCACCTACGTACTGAATACTGCATCCCGGTTTGTTTCATGTGAGTAAATAAATAATACTGTTTGTTTTTCAAGTAATATCAGTTTCAAAATTTAAAGAAAATGTGCGACCATTAAACATGGACCTTACCGTATTGTTGATGGAAAGACGGGGACATGTAAGTCATTTTTTGGCATGACACTTATGGATAGAAGGGTAACCACGATTTTTATTGTTAAAAATGTTAGCGATGGTAGTATTTTTAGATAAGCGATTTTGAAGATTGAGACGTGTAGATACCCTTTGAACGAGTTTAGTATTTAATATTTTTCCATTTCTAAGCTTCATATTTGTTTTTGGTATGTAGATTTTATTACAAAGGAGCAAAGACTGGCGTCCAGAATATGAACCAGCACACAGTAAATTGAATTGTGTAAAAATGCGAAAAAAACTGTTCGGCTGAAGACGTCAAAAGCTTTTTGTCATAAATTACCCGACAAATTTAACAAAAGATAGGGTATATCAAGGTAGCGACTGACGTCGGACTAAATAGATGAATGGGGCTGAATATTAAAATACTACTTTTTGATAAATAATCCTAAATAATGAACATAGAGAAGTTCTCGCTCGGACACACACTCCATAATCTAGTATAATATCAGAACATAAACCTTAAGCACGGGAGGCACTCTACTGTCTCCACACGGCACTAAAGACATTTCTTTTTCTTTTGTGTATGAATTGTTGTTGATGTAATTTAATTCTATGCAACTGTCATACAAGTGAGAGGCTTGGCTAGCTATAAAACCATAATGACATGGTTGTACCAAGTCAAGAATATGACAGTTGTTATCAACTCGTTTGATTTGTTTTAGATTTAGATTCTGCCATTTGCTAAAGAAATGTCCATTTTTCAGTTTACTTGGTATCTTTTTATTTCCTTTTTTCTCGTGATAAGCGATATGTATGTCCTGATTGCCAGCCATATCTTATCTACAATACACACCCAATTTCCTTGCTTTAGCTCACGATGCATGCTGCTGACTATATAAAAGCACATAATTGGTAGCCTGATCAAGATGTTTTCACATAATAATTTTAAAGACTTCAAAGATCAATTCAGATTCCAGTTTATCACAATTTTGATAATCGAAGACATTGATATGATTTCAAACATCAATGCATTATTTAGATATAAAATCATTTACGGATATTAATATTTTCAGTTACGTTTAACATTGAACATTTATTTACCTCAGTAATCCTTGTAATCACGATATTTTAGATGGCTGTTTTCTTTATTTAGCGGTTGAACTATGAAAAATCACTCTGTATTTCAGTGTCAATTTTAGTAATACGTTCAAAATGACCAAAAATACTTAAGAAAAACACACACATATTACATAATTGACAAAATAAATATTGCCCAGAAAACAATCGTCGTTGGATATACGTAACTGCAGTTACGAATATCAAATTAACCCTACTAATAATAAATAAAGATATCTGCATTTATCTTTTTGATTTCATCTAAATGCTATGTCGCTCAAAAGGAACCAAGTACCAAGCAACATACCAATTACCATCAAACCCTTAATTTCTATTCACAAGTAGTATGCATGGTTTTATACATGTACACGAGCATCACTGAATAGACATTATTTGTCGAAATGCGCATCTGGTGCAGACAAATTGGTACCGTTAATGTTATTAGTAGTATATAAATATGAGTGATAATTGATATGTGTGAAAATTTCAAATTACAAAGTTACAAAAGCGTACTGATATCATTTGATTATTAAAAAAAACAAAATGGCGATTTGAAAATAATCGTGTTTTAATCCATCCATATTTGGTTTATGATCGACATGATCAATCACGACACATCTGTTTGTGTTAATAGCAACACGTTAACTCCGACCTTAGATGAAAACTATAATATTCAGTTAATGTCACACGTTTTCATGTTAATTGTGGTAAAGGCACGAATGATTCGATCCACTGGAATTAGAAACATAAATATGATTTAAAAGAACAATAAAATATCTTCTGATGAAGGAAAGATGCATGTGTCGATGAATATATACTCTTGATTGAATAGACCCTGAACATAAGCTAACATATATATCAAAGTTTGATAAAAAAAAAAATTAAATGAATTTGGCAAATTTTTATTACAAATTGTACGTTAAGAAGATTAGACCAAAAAGAATATATATACCGTAATTTTCCACTTAATATAGAAAACCATGAATAAAAGTTAAAAAGTTTACCAAATTTTGATAAATCTATTATGTACTTGGCAAAATTCATAGTACATTGTATATTAAGACAATTAGACCACTTTATTGGAAGATGCAAGCTGAATTACATAATTTGTCCACTTATTGAAGAAACCCTGATTATCAGTTAAAACATTAATCAAATTTTGGTAAATCTCTTTGAGAACATTTATAATAAATTGTATGTTAAGACGGTTATACAACCTTATTTCAATATGCATATGACCAGGATGCAAGTATGTAAACCAGAGAATGTCATCGAATGAATACATATATTTGTTATCTGAGAATATCAAAACTTGAGCGTCGGAAGGCTGCACAGTGAAAGCGTAGCAGGTTAAATCAATTGGTCTGCAAATGTTGTCAATATTTATATAAAAGAAAATCTACTACAGTTACCAATTTCTCAAAAATAAATAAACAGACACATTTTTTTTAATTGACTACGATAAGGTACAAGTTAAAAAAAATCATTTCTGTAATCAGTATTTCTTCTTTCCATCAAAGAAAACGTTGTTCATTAATATGTTTTAAAGTTGATTGTGACGTCCGTTTTCATTGAACTAGTACACATTTTTGTTTAGGGGATAGCTGTGTTAAACCCATGGTTGGCGTTGACTTGTATTCTGCATTTTGGTTGGGCTGTTGTTTCTTTGACACAGTACTTATTGACATTCTCATATGTTTCACACTAACATATATTAAAATAAGCAATACTATAATATGAATATAAGTACATGTACATATGAAATATAATTGTTAAGGGATTCAATAGATGCAAGCAAACATATATAAAAACAATGTTGGTCTTTGTATATGTAAAGAAATCATACAATGATCTAAAAAAAAATCTTGCCTGTTTAGGATATGATCCTTTTTGAATACCACAACACTACTGCTAATTTTAATAATAACGGTCTGTTTATACCTCTTCAATCGTTATTGACAATATTTGTTATATATTATCTAGGCTAAGTGTACATTTTTTTTTATATATCATATACACAACGTATGCGATTTCACAAGGAGTCACTGTTCCTTTTACATAAAACATGTATAAGAATGTGGTATGCACACGGTTTTTGTTTGAATGATATTTAAAATCATATTAAAAAGATGGTACTATTATTGAAACTTATTTTAACACGTTTACTTCAAACTGTGATGTGTTGCACATGAAATTTTGGATTTTTAAAAAAAGTAACTCGTTAATGAAAGTTGCTAACCTTTTTTTTCATAAAATGTATACCAATTAGGAATATTACAGCTGTTCTGTCACTCGATCTGTTGATTAATAGCGTTTTTATGGGTTTTTTTTATGGAACTACAGACAAACTTTGTTTAACTTTGTAAAACACATAATCTTCAATAGCTAGGAACGATAATTTTAAGTTTTGTGGAATTTGATGCAACTGTCATACAAATGAGAGGTTTAAAACCATGATAAATTTCAAAGTAAGAAAACGCCTCTACCAAGTCAAGAATATGGCAGTTGTTATCCACTCGTTTAATTTGTTTGAACTTTTGATTTTGCCATTTGATTATGTAGTTTCTTTTTGAATGTTCCTCGTAGTTTAGTAATTAAGTGGTTTAACTATTTTTCAATCGAAAAAATAATTCATTGTCGGTATGCTTTATCAAAAAAGAAAAATAATATCTAGCTCAAAAACAAAATTGCTAATTTGTATATTTTTACATGTGTAAAACCATTCAAACGAAAAAACAAAATTTTAATATATATAAAACTCGAAAAACGAGAAATATTTATAAACTACATCAACAAACGAGAATACATGAACTACTGAACATCCGTATGTTTAACTAACTTACTGAATTATGCCATGAATTTCTTTTCACAGTAATGCATAACGAGTGTTTATGATAATCATTCTGACATCGTAGTACGTACATCATGATTGTAGAATGACAAACGATTGTGTAAATCCCAAATTCTCCCAAATGATCTTTTTTTTCTATTTTTAGCCAAGAATGTGTGCATAGGTGTTATAGCATTTTTATTTGGAATATCGATACTGTAGACTTTTTTTGGCAAATCAGCTATTTTGACTTAATATTATCAAGAAGCAACCACCATATTTAAGGATCAATGCTTCTGAAATCAATTTTACTATTTTATTTTATGCCATACCTGACTGGTTTAATCCTAATACGTTCTTTTTTTTATAAATGTGGCTATAAAAACAGCAAATTAATAACATATCAGAAACAACTTTTAACAAGTGATGCTTTCATCTTTCATCAAATATTCTCAACATTGCCTGATAAGCCTGGTAGTCAAATTTGGATATTTGCTACTTTTGAGAGTCCGTATCATACTTCTATACGCTATGACACTGAAAAGTTGAAGATGAAATTTAATTGGACGATAACGTCCGAAAAGATTCAGAAGGGCTCTCACTTTATGCACTACTAAGGAAGCTATTAAATTACTACTAAGGAACCTATTAAATTACTACGAAGGAAGCTATTAAATCAAGAGTTCCAAATGGTGAAGTTGAAATCATCTCTTCGTAAATTTTACGGACGCCATCACGAGTTGGTTGACCGTTATAGAATAACCGTTTCACAAATGATATCGGATATTTTCCTTACGTCGTAACTACAACCCCCTTCCCTTTCATGAATGTGACCCACCAAATTAGACTTTTTACCGGATTTGTAATCATATAAGCATCACGACGGGTGCCACATGTGGAGCAGGATCTGCTTACCCTTCCGGAGCACCTGAGATCACCCCTAGTTTTTGGTGGGGTTTCGTGTTGTTTATTCTTTCGTTTTCTATGTTGTGTCATGTGTACTCTTGTTTGTCTGTTTGTCCTTTTCATTTATAGCCATGGCGTTGTCAGTTTATTTTCGATTTATGAGTTTGACTGTCCCTAAGGCATCTTTTGTTCCTCTTTTAAAAAAACTGATTTTTTTAAACACAATCAAGACAGTAAAAATCATTTTGCTAACCGGTATTTGCTGTGCTGCTCTAAACCCCTTACGACACTATAGAGGGAAACATGTCTGTGTGTACATCCTTCTTTCATATGCCCAAAGAAAGGACATAACTGTTAAAAATACGGGTAAATGCAAAAATAAGTTCATTTTGTGTTTTTGAATTTAAATATTTGTTATGATAAGTCATTTAGTAGTATATAAATCAACCGTCCTTAGACAGGATTCGAACCGTTGCACCTTTCAAATTACATTGAGTTTTGTTTTGGAAGCAAAACTTTTATCCCCACTTGACTGAGCATAATCGATGACAACCTAATACACTTAACATTAACATAGAAAAATGAATAAAGAAAGTCAATGATTTAGCCAATCTAAAAAGATGTAAGCACAGGAAGGTGTGTATAGCTTTTATCTTAATTCTTTGAGTATAATCAACGGTTTTAAAGATCACAATACCGCTAGCCGTACTTGTGCACATTCTTTTTAATAATGCAGATGTTTCGCTTCTTATCTTTCTGTGTGGACTGGCTCATATATTATGTACAATGTAAAAACATACTCCAACTAACTAATTTTCGCAAGCGATTGTTTAGCGACTTCGCTAGTAGAAAAAGAAAAAGCAATGTTTCGCACCAGCTTTTATCTCACGAACAACATGAACAATAAACCAGCGAAAAATAAAAAAAAATCACGAACAACGTCATAACTTTTAACCACATACATACAATTAAAAGAATCATCTTTTTGATTTTTACTTACAATAATTTCCAGTCGAAAGGGGAAATGCAAAACATTTTCATAAAAATAAAAGTGTTCAGTTATTTGTCACTTCAATCACGAAACTGCTCTGAGTGACTTCTGTTGTTTTAAACTTGCTAGTTAAAGATCGTAAAACAATGACTTCAAGAAAGTATATATTTTGTCGATTATGATCGGCAGACATTTGAAGTTGAAATTGAGTTGAAGCCGAAATTTTGATATTTTAAATGTCAAAATTTAAACATAGAAAAAAAGTTTATTGATAGGTAATCATCGGTGACACAAACGCTGATTTCCATAACGGTCAGCTAACTCATTGTGAAGTTCGTATAACGTACGAATGAAGGATTTCAACCTCATTGTATCTTTCCACTTAAAACTCTAGGTTGAAAGCTTCCTTGGAAGCATTCATCCTCTATCATAGATATCATGATAGGAATTACAAGCCCTGACATATCATATCAACTTAGAGATATAAGTAACGTATATAGTCGCTGCTGGAATGTCTTTAGATAGAAATGGAAAGCTGATGATAAGAAAGCTGATATCATCTCTTTTGTCATCAATTTTATTTTCAACCGACCCTCATTGTCAATTTTCTAGAAGTGAGTGAAGAATTAATCCTATGTGTTATATCCTTCATCCCAAGTTCCATTTCATAGATACGTTCAGTATTATCACCAATTATTTAGTGAGAGAACAAAATATATACAGCAGAAAGTACAGTTAAAGGATAGTGCTAGCTTGTTTTCTTGTTTTCTCAGAATTTCCAGTATGTAGTCAATCTCATGTGAAAAAAATTACAAGTCGGTCAGAAGAGTCGCATAGTTTGTTCTACCAACGTAACAACATCAATCAAGAAATCAAGCATCTTGATAATATAAAAAAGAAGATGTGGTATGATTGCCAACGAGACAACTATCCACAAAAGACCAAAATGACACAGACATTAACAATTATAAGTCACCGTACGGCCTTCAACAATGAGCAAAGCCCATATCGCATAGTCAGCTATAATAGGCCCCGATAAGACAATGTAAAACAATTCAAACGAGAAAACTAACGGCCTTATTTATGTAAAAATATTGGTTTCAGAGAGTTCTTGTTTGAGTTTATTCAAACGTAGTATGGACTCCTTCCTAAGACAATATACTTGTAGCTACGTTAGCCATTCTTTCCACGGAACAAAGCAGGATCAACTCTGTCAGATTGTCTTCTAGTGTGGAAGGAGGCATACTTGTGTTTATTGTAGAAAAGTCATAAGTTGTAATACCATGGCAAAATGAATGAGTCTTATATTGTATTAATTCAACGGATATAAGTATAGTTGATAACTTTGTCTTAACAGCACGAACACATCGTCCCATTATTTTTTATACTTTCAATATTTTCACTTCATTTGGATTTTCGAAAATCACAAATGCTATTGACATTTTCTTATATACAGACAACTTATCCCAAGCTGATTTAGTATCCTTCCCAAAAATAGTTGATATTGTGTCACTACTGTTGAAGACACGTGGATCAGAAGTAAGAGTTTGAATTTCAATGGTCCTAGAGCAAGACATAATCAATGAACATGGAAAGTTCTTTCCAAGCCTTTTCACAACCGGTCAATCTACAATCTGTCGAAACAATAGAAAGACAATACAACATCATGTGTATACGATTTATTATCTAATTATTAAAACAATTATATATTAATATTCTTGTAATTGTTATAATATAAATAGAATAACATAATAACAAACATAATCTTGAATGATATCAAACTTTTGGAAATGTACATGTGACGTCACTTTTGTGTTGTTGATCCTGTGGTGTGACGGACAGCTCGTGAGTATGTAGTTCTGTTTGTGTGTGCTCTCCTATATTGTTTTACGTGTTCGTTTTTATTTTGAGGTTAGTATGTCGAAATGTACTATAATTGTATTGTTTATTTGTGTAGTTCTGTAATAACATTTATGTGTACAAAATGTAGCGTCTAAAGCATACTACAAAGTTCTGGTATCTGCTTTCTCATGAGAACATGTCATCAATATTTCATAGCTGTGTTCTACAATATTTTCAATGGCGTTGTCCTTGCTATAACTGGTTGAAATCTACGTATTTTTGTTAGATTAAACGGCTCCAGGAATGAATTTGTTGCACCGGGGTAGTGTATCCGGGGATTGTACCCAGGGAGTGTACCTGGGTATTCACTGAAATAGTATTCAATCCAGTATCGCCAAGCCAACATCATGACGTAGTTTTTTCTCATCTATCTTCCGAGGCCAGTCCTATTGTATTAGATTTACTACTGTGTAAAGTGGTGGATAAAAAAAAATCTGTATTTAACTTATTCAATTTTGGCATAATTGTTTCAAACGATTTTGTGAATCGATATTTGTACATGTAACTTTTTAAAAGTAAATATAGAAAATTCGCAATTTAAAGTTATTGGAACTGATTTTTTTTTATTTGAATCAATAAAAGTTAATATTTCTATTTTTCTTTTAATTTTAAAAAATGTCCTGTACGAAGTCAGTAAATGGCAATTAAAATCTTACAATTCGTTTGTGTGTGTGTTGCATTATCGTTTTGTTTTTTGTTGCACTTTAGTATTTCGGTTGTGTCGTTGTTTTCCTCTTATATTTGATGTGTTTTCCCCAGTTGTAGTTTGTTATATCCGGATTTAGTTTCGTTCAATCGATTTATGACTTTCAAACAACGGTATAATAATGGTGCCTTTTTTTAACACATATACATGTACGTAAAGTATAAAGATTAAAGTCAATTTAACAAAATTAAAAAAGGTAGAAATGAAGACGAAGTTTATTTTATAATTTACACAATGAGCAAAAACGAAAAATAAATGTGCGTTTACTTTCAGGTAAACGTAAATAAACACTCACACTTGTGAAATCTGTAGTAAACCCCCGTTTACTTGTAAGTGCACATAAAAATGATCTTTGAAATATGAAGTAAACGCCCATTTACTACTGATGACTAAACGAGAAATTTTAAGTTATGTGAACGCATCATTAGCGCGTGTTTACTTTATGTAATGCTTGGTCTGCACTCAGCTATATATTGGTATCTTGAAACGCATCTATCAATGACATACCACTTGGATTGTCAGTGTTGTATTCACTACAGTACATGAAAATAATACATTATTGTGTAGATGATGGGTAGGGCAAACCATGCCTTCCTGGATACTAAGACGAAAAGCATTATCGGCCAACGAAGTAGAATTTCTAATACTCTGTCATCGGAAACAGATAGTTCAAGTTCGAAGAAAGTCTTTCTAACGTGTTAAAGTATTCTTTTATTTGTCTTTGAAGATTACTGTTTAGTCTATTTTGGTTGTGTCCATTTGAAGTGGCTCGGGACTTGTACATTCTGTCATTGTGTAATTGTGTTGTGGTTAAAGATTTGTATCCTAGTCTTTCTTTTTTTTTTTTTGTGCTTCTGCTTTATGCTTTTTTTGTTGTTTTTTGTAATATATTTGTTTGTTTTATAGTTATTTGGGAATGTAACCCAATGTTGACTGATGTACCCCTAATTTTTGACATTTTTTAATCCACCATTGCGGCATTTATGTTGAGTTTCCAAAGAAATTGTCAATACCTTATTCATTTATCAAGCAGTGTACGTATGCAGTCAAATCTCAGTGTCCTGCAACAAGTGTGTGTGATTAAACATTTAAGCTACAATTGGTTTCGTATAGGTATCAGAAAAAATAGCTACAGACTGATCTTTAAAAAGAGAAGTATCTTCGAGGGAAGAAACAGTTGTCCAAAAAATAAAATAAAAATAGAATGTAATATAAAAGAAAGAAGGCAAGAAAGTAAGCAAGTACACAGTTCAATCCATAAATAAATAGATAAATAGACTAATGAAATTAAAACATATCTAGATAAATTTTATGAATTAAATTCATCCAACAAAAATAATGAAATAAATAACAAAAGCTACCTAAATCTTCTATATGTCGTTTTTAAAGGGAAACTTCGCGATTTTTCACTTATCATCTTATTATGTTCATAATACCATAAAAAATATATTCACCAAGTTTTGGATATGAAAACTAATAAAGAAGAAAATAGGGAATTATTCATTTTATTTCTTCAAACTTCTTGACTCATGTAACGTAGTTTAAGTCTTTTTGCATTCTTGGAGTGAAATAAATCTCATTTAAGTCTTGTTCGTTAACCATATAATAACGCGATTTAAAGCGCATCGACGACTTTTGGTGTAGCTACACATGTATCAACCAACTAAAAACAAATGATAGCCATACACCTTTAAAAATTAGATTGTAGGATTTATGTGTGGATTTTTGATACGAATTTAAGTAATTAAAGTAAATCATACAATAGAACATTTTAAGATTTGTTTTCTACAAATACTTTATACAAATAATATGAAACTGACATGATGGATAGTGTATTAAAAATACATGTTTGTATTCTGACCTTTTTGCTTCAGTCCAGCTAACATTTTGTGCTTGTAGTGTGGACATCTAATGTGTATTGTTATGTGACACTTAGTGAATGTTGAATGCGCGGTTAAAACTCAAGGTAATTAAAAGATTAGCATTGTGTCAATCTGATCTTTTGATCTTCAATCAGTGAATTCTAACCGTCACGGTTCACCGTTCCAGGTGAAAACAACATTTCGTATGAACTAAAAATTGTACTATTTTATATTTAAATTAGAATCGATAACCTTTAATATTTAAAACAGATCATAACAAATTGCAAATATATAATTTAGTCCATCCAGAAACATATATACATGTCTCTGGTCCATACAAAGCAATCTTTATTTACATATTCAGGAATTAATGTTCTCATCAAGATATTTTAAATCTCACAACGCACAAATACTTCAGCTATTTCAAGAAAAAAAAGATGTTTAAAAAATTGACAGGAAATACAAGGATCTTCTTGGAATGGAATCGAAAAATAAAGAACAGATATTCTTTTCAAGTGTGAAAAACATTAACAAAATTTATACATAATCGGGATTGTCCTTATTAAAATAGTCTTTGTCGCACAACGTATTATACTTTAGTTATTTGACCAACGCTGTTTAAAAAGAAAGACAGAACGAATTCAATGTCATCTTTCCCTATTTTTTAGTGTAATTATAAGTCTGTTTAAACTGGCAAGAATAGATTACTCCTTAAGCGGACAAGCAGTTTATTCTTTAAATTTCTGTTATTGAATATCAAGAAAGAAAATAAAATCCCGAAATTGATTTTAAACTTTAATACTTAATTGTTTTCCTGGAAAAATATTCACACCCCTTGGGGATAATTAGTGTACGTCAAGTTGCATATAATTTACATGCATGTCGGAACAATTGTGATGATGACGAATTTCTTCTGTGATTTTACTATGTCTATAACTTCGATAAACCAAAGCAAGTTATATATCGACCTGTATTTAAATCAAATTGGTTCTCTTCTTCTTCTTTTGATATACAATAGTCTATCGACAATCGACGATTATACATACTGTTGGCATACGTGGACTAGTCTATTTACAAAAATTTTACCCCAATTTACACAAAATGTATGTTTCTTTCTTATGTATACATGTATATATTTTAAATTGCGCTATAGTTCCGTAACTTAGTTTAAATTAGTTTAAACATATTTATTTATAGTGGATTGGGAAGCAAGTTTTGCAACTTATATTAATCCCTTTCCACTTTGCGGGTGCGAGTGCTGCCTTGTAGCGGCATAAGCCTACTCTTTTTCGAAATCTACAAGGGTGTTTTTAACGTGCAAGAGATATGGCTCTCTCTTAACACGGGTCAGCTATTTATCGTCCCCTTCCGACGGACTATCATCGTTTCCTCAAGACCATACTCGCAAATGGTGTCAAGGGAAAGCCGAAAATTGAGTTCCTGAAATTTTCCTCCCGAACGGGAATCGGACCAGGAACCTTTGTGTTAGTAGTCCGATGCACTAACCACTACACCACGGCTCTCTTGCAAACTTAAAATTTGTTTAACTTTATATCCAGGCGTATAAACGAATGGTGTACATTTTTTTATATCAGTATTTCTGGTATAATCCAATCTGTCTTTCATTATTGACAACGAGTGTATACTTATATTTTCCCAAATTTACTCTTGGAAAAAATATGTAAATAGATTTTGATTTACTCAAATCTTTTTTTATTTGGTATTATTTAGATTTTTATAAATAATATTCTTTACACCAGAAATAATATTTATAAACAAGTGTATAAGTTTAGTAATGACTAGTATATCACTTTCGGACACGCAAGACAAAGATATATATTATACACCTGATAGTTGAAAATGGAAAGTTACAAGTTATCGGCTGTGTACACTCCTCAATACCCTCATAAGTGAAACGATGCATGACCTTGCAAGTCCGACAGGAACTCGTTTGAATACCTGGACGTGTCACCTCAAAATACCTTTGGGGGGTAATACCTTTAGCCATGCTCGTGATCAGACGAGAAGGTCCGAATTTATTTAAATCACATAAAAGAATGTCATAATGTACAAATTAGATTTAAAAAAAAAAATTTACGATACACTTATTTATGATGAACTTTGACTTTTTAATTAAGTCAAATATAAACAGTTTAAAAATGACAGACCATGGTTATTTAAAAAATAATAACATTCTCCGTATTAAGTTAGTTAGTCGGATAAAACAACCGTACGATTGACAAGATATCGACACGCAATTACGACTACGTACATCAGGTTACTATAGTTTTGGTCTTTAGACATATCGTGGTCTCGAACGGTGGAGATGACAAAATGGCGGCACGCAGGGAATTGACACTCTAAATTTAAAATCGATGGTGATCTCTTATCTAGCAGAATAAAACTTAAATATCTTTGAATTTGAGCATATTTATACAGAATGGACATAATATCATTTTTTGATTTTTTTTTGCGAAGTTTCCCTTAAGTTTAAGTATTTGTTTTAACATTTCTGGCAGATTTGAAATGATTAAGAGAGGTGTCATCGGTTCCCAACATTATTTTCTTCTTTAAAGAGTTCTTCGGTAATAGACTGATCAATATCGATAAAATTATGTTAATGTGTGTACTGAATACGTAATGTCTGTGTATCTGTTGGATATTGAATAGAATTAAACAAACGTGAGTACATTCATTAATCATGAACCATTTAAATAGTCTGATTAGAGAATTCGTTTTATGAAAATATTTGACGTTTCATTAATAGATATTTAAAATTCGTGACATGAGAATGAGGAAGTGAATTCTCGTTCCCATTATAAAAAATTGTTTATGACTAATGATAATCTACAAATACAATGCCTGAAAAAACGTTATACTTGTTCAAAAACATTTATCTTACTGGGAAACCAATTATACATCAAACCAATAAAGAGACAATATTTGTATTTTTGTGATTGCTTGGTCCGTCATTTTACGAGTCATATCATTTGTTTAATCAATTTTCTTCGTGTATTAAACTTTTTTTTTTAGAAATATACAAAAATTTTACAATGGATCAAGTGGTACTGAAACTATATTGTATATTTGATGTTGTCATCGCTACACTCTGAAGACAATAACTGAATTGAAGGATTTAATTCAAAATAAAATAAGATCGATTTTTTAAATATGAATTAACTTTAAGAAAACGCGTCAATACTTTAAAATATAAGAGATCATTTCGATAATGACACTTTTATGCAATGCATGAATTTATCGTCTATTTAGCATTTTTAAAAGACGAATAGAAATAGAGAATAAACGAAACAAAAAAGATACGTTTGAAGGTAAAACATGCCAAGTTTTTCTTTTCAATTATTTCCTTTTATCTTAACTATTGTAACAGAAACTTAATTAACAAGGCCAAGTTCTACAATAAAATAGTATATTCAAAGTCGTAGCTTCGATCCTTACGATTGTCCCTTAAAGACAATTGTTTACTAAATATTGTTTCTTTGCGTGTGCTTATCAAATTGAAAGCTATAGAAAAAATATAATACATAGACACTTCAAATTGCAATTTTATCATTTTCAGTTAAAACCATAGAATAGTAGTGAGTTAAATAATTGTTTCCATCAAAGTTTATCAGCAGGATAAGATCTTTATGAACATATAAGTCAACATGCTGAAATAGTCAGCATACTATTGTATATGCCCTATAATTTTTACTATGGTAAATGTATTAGCAAAAACATTAGAAAATAAATGGAATCTCTTAAAATTAAAAATCATTAGTCCTTCAAAAAGTCGATAAATCTGCGGCTCTTTTCACAAAAAAATACTTAGAGAAAAAAACTGAGTGATACACATTCCAGTGAAACTTTCAATCATTCTTTATCGTAAGATTTTATGTGAAAATATTTGCTGAATTGTAAGAAAAATTATCTCTTATAGATGGGCAGTTAAGTTACGTTTTTTGTCATTATTTGGTTTTGTTTTGGGACAGCACAGTTAAAGTAGATAAAGAGCAATTACAAGAAAAAGCACAATAAGCTATATATAGCGATAGGTTGCACTTTGTAACTACAGCTGTTTCTCAAACCACGCCTCTTTTGGGGAGATATAGAATATTCATAGTTTTTTTGTTTAAATACTGGTTCTCAGTTATGATTTCTATTTTGCATCTCATAGAGACATAACTTGGGAATGTTACCAGTAAATATACATGTGTATAATGTTTATATTGAAATCTGTTGTAACCCTACAGTCGAGGTAGGGGTAGTTAAGAAAATCAGTAGTAGTTTAAACTCTTAAAAGTTCGGGGCATATTAACGTTACAAATATGCCGCACAGCCCTATATTTTGACCTTTGAAAAAATAAATAGCCGTAAAAGGAGTTCCTATGGGAAATTGCCTTGTCAATATTTACAGAAACGCAACCTATAGTTTGAAATGTACATTGATCCGGGTGATGTAAAATTTAATACAACATTCTTTACAATAATCAATATGTGAATGAGTACTTGAAGCTCATATATATATTCTAGTGAAAATTGATATCAAGGATACTTCGTAAAGTGCTAGTTATGTTTCATATCTTGATGTTTTCGTCGATACTGACACAATAGAAAGGATTCAAACTGTAATATGAGAAACTTAAAGAAGCACTAGCTACAAGATACATAACAATTTTGATAGTTTCTGTTTAATCATTAATGAACGTGAATAGTGGAATAATTCGCATTTTTAAGCCGATTTTGTTTAATTTTGGCAAAATAAGATAAGAAACATCAATTATAAATTATTCACTTGTAAGTGAATAACTCGATCTCATTGAATCCGTATTTATATGAACTTCAATTTAACCCCTTAGCTGGAGGTGGATTATGCCTGATTGATAGGTGTAAGGCTTTTAAAAGGACGAGTACTTTTTTAATCTAAAAATCGAAATCAAACAGACATAGAAAAATCAGTTTGCACGAAGTTCATATACATATTTATGTTTATGTGTATATCGTGTTATTTGATCGTCGGTTGTTTTCGTGGTCATCTCGATAGTTAATTAGATGGCATCTACACTAAAATACGCACGAAGCGAAGCTACATATTATCGAGCTTATGCTCTGTAAGTTGTTTATTTTAGACTTTTTTATAATTTTGATAAATGATTTACATTGTTATTAAGCTATTATGAGAATTTGAGACAATTCGGTGTGCTTAAATTTTACAAATAGTGCCCCTTTAATAAATTGCCATTTCATAGAAGTATCAAACCCCTTATCCGTTGATTGGCATTTACAAATTACAATTTATCCGAGATGCTTGAACGCGCTAACACTAGTATAATTTGGTACCATTGCTATTATCGTAACAAAGGAAGGATGACTGCTATCGACAGTTCACAAATCATAGGAATGACCGTTAGGTTTTATTGGTGTCTCAAATCACTACAAACACTTTTTGTCTTTCGGAAATTATAGATTGATTGATGGTGTTGTTTGCTTAAATCCAGTGGCAAATATGTCAATCATGTTCAAGTTACCATTACATACAATAGGTAGGTTTTGTAATAATTGAGGCGATCCAGGATGGTGATTGGGGAAATTTTAACTGACACTGGAAAATAAGGATACCTAGGATAGGGAAAGAAATTTTGCAAATTACAACAGCTAGCCCACCTACGGACGCCTTAAAGAGTTGTTGTATGGGTTCTTTGCGTGCAAAGAGCCGTGGCACCATCTATACACGGTGTATCGGATTTAACGTTCCCATTCTGATTGGACGTGGCTGAAAACATGAAATACCCAGCACAGTCAAACGGACGCATGACTTTGGCAAGCGTTTTACTGACGGTCGAAAGAAGATCAAGTGACCATATTTCTATTCCGCATTCACCCTTGGGGACTGTCGGAAATTGATGATAGAAGTATTTCCCTTTGTTTGTATAGTAACCAAATGTGCCCTATTTAAGATTTTTACATTTTAAATGAAGATAGATTCACATGTTCACAATTTTCGAAGAACCATTTACAGGTCATACGATTCCCTTATAACTAATTAGTTTTCACATTGATTTTTCTTTTCTTCTTTTCTAACAATTGAATATCTGTAATTTATTGGAGCTTAATGTCATAGGTAACTTTATTTTTTGTTATTGTTATCTGTTTGACCTTTTTTGTCCAATCTTCTTAAAAATAATTATAAAGATGATGGGGAAACATAAGCTTAAATTATATTTTAACCTTTTATCATTTTCATCAACGTTTGTGAAAAATGTTCGGTACATTCATGGCTGTTTCGCCAAAGAGATGCGTGTATATTAGATATTGTCAGTGTACCCTTATTACTGAACGGCAGCTATTTACTTTTATTTCAAAAGATATTCTTGGTAAATCTATTCGAAGTTTCTTGACACAAAATCAATATGTTTTTAGTCTGGCTATACATGTTATACTACGGAAGCGTATTAGGGACATAGTAAAAATAAAACTGGCAGTGAACTTTATTTTCAAAGTCGAAATTTTGACATTTCAAATCTCGAAATTTTGACTTAAACTTGAAATTTTGACTTTCTAAAATCTTGAACTTTCGACTTCTTGAAAAGTTTGTATAAAAGTGACATTTAACATCCACGTATTACAACATCAATCCGAATTCCGATAGCAAACAATCTTATTCGGAAGACTCCGTATACATACTATAAGTATTTTATTGTAATTATATTACAAATTATAATACCTATGGTACAAAAACAACACACGTATATAAAGGATACGTCTGATCTAATATACAAATTGGAAATAATTAAGCCTAATGCAGATTGCTGGCTGTGTAGTTTTGATTTAGTATCAATGTACACTAATTGCCCGATTGATGAATTATTATCGGCAGTTAGAATTTCGTATGATCAGTTTGATAAATCAGATTACAAAATCAAATGCCAACCGACGGATAATTTAATCTATCTCCTCAGATCAATTTTAGAGAACAACTTTTTTTATTTTAATGGACAGCTATACAAGCAAACAATAGGAACTGCGATAGGAGCAGTGCCAAGCCCGCAAATCTGTGATATACTCATGTATAAAATTAGGAAAGAAATTCTTTCTAAGTTTGAACATAGAAAAAAAATATTTTTCTATGGAAGGTATCGTGATGATATTATATTAATATATCACGGCGATTCGAAGGAAATAAAAGATTTGCTAGAGTTAGCAAATAATCATCATCCGTTCCTGAAATTCACACTAGAATTCTCATCTAAAGAAATAATATTTTTTTATGTTAATATTTCCAAAGGAACTAGATTTTCTAATGAAAATAGTTTGGATGTGAAAACACACTTTAAACCAACAAATGCCTTCCTTTATCTAGATCGTAAAAGCTGTCACAGTAGACATGTGTTTGCAGAGTTTATCAAGGGCGAAGTAATCAGATACATTAGAACAACAAATAATGATGTTGATTTACAATATATTTTGTAACGGTTCAGATTAAACTTAATAAAGCGAGGATACAAGGAGATTGAAATCGAAAAGTACATAACTGAGGCATTATCATGTAATAGATCCGATTTAATAAGAAAAAAAGGCCAAACAAAACACAAAGGAAATTCTTTTAGTATTGGCAACGAAATTTAATCCATGCATTCATAAATTAAAACAATGCATTAGTAAACATTGGGACCTACTAAAACATGATGCAGTTTGCAACGAAATATTTTCAAGCAAACCAATAATAGCTTATAAAAAGCATAAAAATATTGCAGATCTATTGACAACGACAAAATTAAAAAAAATTGATATAGGTAAATTCCTGATGATGGCGGGCCTATAATGCTTAAACCCTTTAATAAATGTTCTACATTTATCATTAGCATATAATACAAAAACCGCCGAAACATTAAATTAATGTCGGACTGATGTAAAGCAATTGCAAGTCTAGTAATACTAGCATCATGTGATCAATATTTTGTAATATGATTACAATTAAAATGTCAATTGTTCCTGAACAATTGAGAGGTCTTTCCTTTTCATAATGTAAAATATATGTTTAAATAGACGTAGAATGCATTGAAAAGCTTTAAAACACACATAAAACCCTTAAAATAGTTTTAAAAAACACAAAATTCGCTATCTAGGACATGACCTTTTTTAAGGTCATTGGTCCCCAATGCCATTGCAAAAGACACCATGGGTCTAGGACCTTTGGTTTAAGAGTTAACGCTAATTTTGTACCAAATTTGCGCCTTTTTGACCAAAACAATTTTTCAACTATTGATAGGTCCTATACATACAAGGGTTTCTGGGATATCACAAAACAAGTAGTGAGGTCAAATGTCAAGGTCAACCTTCGAAAGCTTTAACACACACTTAAAACCCTTAAAATGAGGTTAAAAACACATAATTCCCTATCTGAGACATGACCTTTTAATCTTTGTCAAAATCATTGGTCCACGATGTCATTACAAAAGACCCCATGGGTGTAGGACCTTTGTTTCGAGAGTTAAAGGTAATGTTGTTTTTTTCAGAAACAGATAACAGGGGTGATGCCCCTTACGGATAGGTCAAATCTCTGGTCAAAATATAAAAAAAGTGTGCCTTTATGACCAAAACATTTTTCACTATTTACCATTTCTGTAAGTATAATCGTTTTTGAGATATCCAGTAAAAGGATTTAAGGTCAAAAGTCAACCTTAAAAAGCTTAAAAACACACTAAAAATCCTTTAAATAAGGTCAAAAACATAATTTGCTATCTGGGATATGACCTTGACCTTGTGATCTTTGTCAAGGTCATTAGTCCTCAATGTCATTGCTGAAGATCCCATGGGTCTAGGACCTTTGGTTATATAGTAAAAGCGTAAAAGCTGGTATTGTCTTTTTAGAAACCTAAAACAGGGGTTATGGCCCTTACAGAAAGGTCAAATCTCTTCGGTCAAATGTAAAAAAGTTGCGCCTCATCCACCTCAACGTTTTTCACTATCTTACTTTTTTGTAAGTACAATCGTTTTTGAGATATCGACTAAAAATTTGTAAGGTCAAAGGTCAAGGTCAACCTTAAAAAGTTTTAAAACACACTAAAAATCCTTTAAATAAGGTCAAAAACACATAATTCGCTGTATGGGACATGACCTTGACATTTGACCTTTTGACCTTTGTCAAGGTCATTAGTTTCCAATGTCATTGCTGAAGACCCCATGGGTCTAGGACCTTTGGTCATATAGTAAAAGCTGATTTTGCCTTTTCAGAAACCTAAAACAAGGGTTATGCCCCTTTTAAAAAGGTCAAATCTCTTCGGTCTAATGTAACAAAGTTGCGCCGTAATGACCCGAACATTTTCCACTATTTAAAACTTCTGTAAGTATAATGGTTTCTGAGATTATCCCATAACAAGGTGTTAGGTCAAAGGTCAAGGTCAACATACAAATTTGACCTTGAGGTATTTTTCAAAGAAACATGAATTGATGATGAATGGTGAAGATCCTAGGTGTCTACGACTTACGGTTTCTGAGTTTTGGTGGCCAACCGACACCGGTTAATTTTGATAGCGGCATAACCCTACCAATGAGTTGTTGAATCTTTTCGATCCAAATGTAACGAAGAACAAGGGTCTGGTCCTGAACAAATTTCACCCTTCGTTTTATTTCTACCTATTATGGTTACGGTGTTGGAACGATAACAAGGTTTCTGGGTTTCGGAGGGATTAATCCAAACCGACAAAATATTTCGACTAACAGGGTGAGTTCAGGAAAGGTATTCATGAGACCGATACAAATTGTGAACATGAAAGCGACACACCTTACGGTTAACAAGGATGATTTTTCAAAGTTTGGCGGAAGAATAATAATAATAAACAGAAGAAATACAGTAAGGTATTTCCCTTTTGTAAAAAGAAAGACCTTAATAAAATACTTATAGTATGTATACGGAGTCTTCCGAATAAGATTGTTTGCTATCGGAATTCGGATTGATGTTGGAATACGTGGATGGTAGGTTTCACTTTCATACAAAATTTCGACTTCTTGAAAAGTCGAATTTTGACTTTTTTAATACTCGAATTTTCGGCTTTATAAAAAGTCAAAATTTCCACTGTAAACTCAAAATTTCGACTTTGAATTCAAAATTTCATCTTTTAAAATCTCGAAATTTTTATTTAAAACTTAAAATTTTGACTTTTTCAATTTCGAAATTTTGACTTTTTCTTATTACTTTTAAACCTTTGATGTTAGTATTCAAGCACAGGTATTACAATTTTAGAAGGAGTAGACATGGAGGCAAATTATTAAAGCGTCATCCACACATTTTGAAATTGGTGTTAAATTAAGATATGGGTTATCATTTAATATTGACGAGTTTCATTCGGAAAGAACATGCATGTTGACAGAAAAAAAAATGTTTTCCCATAGTCCATGTTTTAGTTTCCACGACACTGTCATAGGATCGTCAGATCTGAGGACATTTAGCATCACAGTGTCAAAGGCCTGTTTGGTTTCCCAATAGCAAGTCATTGACTGAGCCATGTTTAAACAATGGTAAATCAAGTAGCCAAAAATGCCATGCATATTCAGGACGACCAATGAGCTGCTCAATTATTTAGTTTTGGAATTTTAAAATGTTGGTTCTTTTTTCTGGAACATTCTCTACAAGTTGGCATTCTTATAACACAACTATTAACCCTTGTCTTTATCTATTAGACTGTTGAATAAAAGTATGTCGTAATATAGGTGTGTCGGAATAACGGGGTTGTCTTGATACACATATCTGAAGTCCAGACTTGAAATATGTATATGAACGTGAAACATATTTTATTTATTCTTCGGCAATAAAACGATTTTCTATCTAAAATAACCTCTTTATAATGGTTCAGTTTATTAAAATATCCTTATCAAGTTTATGATGTATATGGTTCCGCTTGCTGATATAAATGACTGTGAATGTGGTAATCGCAAACAAAAATTTTGCGATTTTTGAGTTTTAAAAAAGTCGAAATTTTTAGTTTAAAGTTGAAATTTCAAGATTTTAGAAAGTCAAAATTTCAAGAAAAGAAAAGTTAAAATTTAGAGTTAAAGTCGAAATTTGAAGATTTGAAATGTCAAAATTTCGACTTTGAAAAAAAAGTTCACTGCCAATTTTATTTTTTCTATGTCCCTAATACGCTTCCGTATTATACAAACATGACTTAAAAAATAATTAAGTAAAAATATTAAACAAAAATGGATTATCTCGAGAAAAAAAATCGATTATTCAATGAATGTATACTTTAAAGACCAAGCAATATATTCACAATTAAAAGAAATATGATTAAACAGAACGGAATCAATGTATACAAATTGCAAATCTAGCTTGTTTATTTTCTGTGTCATGCACTTTAATTTATATAATAAAGGATGGTGGAGAAAAACGGTGTTTGTTTACGTTTTGAATATTCAAAATAATCAACTTTAAAACAGTTTTATTAGAATATGACTTTACGATGGACACTTACAGGATTAAAGTCCAAACAAGAATGTTTCCATAGAACACGCATGATCCACTCACACAATCATTTTCCATGTTCCAAAGACCATGAAATTGAGGTCATAACTCTAAGTTTGCATTAACATTAGACATATCATATCATAGGGAACATATGCACTAGATTGCAATTTGATTAACCTGAGGCGGGACAGACGGACAAACGGATGGACAAACGGACGCATAGCCTGAAATACATAATGCCCCTAAATAAGGTATAAAAAGTGCAAAGAACATAATATACAATACCGATCATTAAAAGCGTTTCATTTTAACTATAAACGCTCTTCACTTTCAATGTAAGTTTCTGATATTGATTTTTTGGGGTAGTTTTATGTGATGATTGGACCTGCACAAACTTACAATATTTATTTGATGACTATAGTTTGGACGATATTTGCAAGTCATTTTAAAAATCAAAATTTATCGTGCATTTTAACTTGAATCTAAACTGGAAATAATTATGGTGCAGTTGATTCCGAATTTTTTGCATACTAAAGGTATAACTAACAGGCTGAGGGGAGATGATACATGATTTTCACAAAATATGCTCAGTTATGTATATAATGTGCTAAAAATCTGTTGTTTATGTGAATGCATGTTAAGTCATCAATATAGATTAAAAACTCCAAACTTCTAACTCGACCTTTACATATATACTTACTGGATGATACACGCACGTACATTTACATACGCTAGTCACAAAAACACCATTAATAATGCTCCACTCTAGGACGTCTCGTCAGCATTATCTGTCACAGCTGAAAAAAATTAATGTATGACATAATCTCAGGTAAAAACATCAACTTAAAGTATATAATACAATGCATATATTATGTTTTTACCCTCAATATCACAACATATATCTAAATACGATGGAAACATGTCGGCATTTCTAACCAGTATCATGTATTTATGAACACAATGCTTTCGATATCTTATTACAAAAATCATCAGACTTCTTCTGTTCATTTATAATAGTATTTCATGATTAAAAAGTTCAACCTTATAATTCAATTTAGAATATAAAAGATCTTTTTCTTGATCGAATACGCGTTTTGCAGGTAAACAATGTTAATATTGTTCGCCCTACAATTTTAACGCTCATTCATGCATGTTCATATAATTATTTTGTTTTCATTTCCCTGGTTGGATTTATGAAAAATACGATTACTAGTAAGTTTTTTGCTTTGATTCGCAGTTATTCTCAGGTTAAATAATATATATAATAAACAAAATGCGTGGTTTTCATATTTAGGTTCTAGTTTTTCTTTAATCATAATATATTTGATCATATTTGGTATGTAAAGTGACATCTGACATATGTACTCCTCTGAAAACAACTTGAAATCGTTATTTAGACCCAGCCAAGACGTCTTCCAAAATAGAAAGTAGAAAAGTCACACATTTTATGTTTACATATATACATGATCACCAATTCTTATTTCGGTAATGATCAATCCTGACAGTACAGAATCTTTAATCATCAGATTAGCGGACGTGTCTGTCTTTAATGTTTTGTCATTTTTCACAGCTAAAATATTCTTTTTAAGTTTCAAAACTCCTTAGAACGATACATAGCTGGATCAAGATGGTCGACTAAAAATCTGTCTTAAGATCTACTGCTAAGTAATCACAATCTCTGCAATTTTTGCAAGGCGTTTGAGTTTTCTACGCTTTTCACGACTTTTCCCTTATAGAGCTTTATCGATATAAACGGGAACATATAAATGTCGTGTTTTAGGTTATTATAATTTTTAATTATGTGGTCTACTAAGTACAGAAGGTGATCTATTCTCGGATATGACTTTTGTCGAGTGTTAAAGATGTTTCTGGTTGAAAATTGTGTCCTGTATTATCGTCAGTCTTCATTTAATAATATGTCAACGCTCATGGGCGTT
The DNA here is from genome assembly GCA_037788925.1 of Mytilus galloprovincialis. NCBI lineage: Eukaryota > Metazoa > Mollusca > Bivalvia > Mytilida > Mytilidae > Mytilus > Mytilus galloprovincialis. Next base: position 111,929 of record JAWDJN010000052.1, on the reverse strand, counting down.
TTCAAAGATGAGTTTGATAGCGAGATGCATGCAGGCGTCAGTTAATTTAAAGTCGAATTGTTTTTAAGTTTCGACGTATACTGTATGCACTGGGTCACAAAGTCGCAGATGAAATCAAATGTCTTGAAAGACAATATATTCTTGAGAAAAATTTATTTTCTGAATAAGGAGCGCCGATCGTTCGTGTACATAATGAAACCAGACGAAATGGTGAGCATTCCTGGAGATTATAAAGATGCCATGAATTCATGTTAGAACAAAAAAATGTAGGTACCCCAGTATCCATTACTAAAAGCTGATGATTTATTTTCCAGATGAAATGAAAAAAAAACGGATTTATCTCAGGTATATCAACAAGTTTGCTATGATAAAATCGGGAAATCTAAATACAATTAATACGCATTTGGTTCTATACTGCTATACGATATTACCATGTGTCGCTGCCTCTAGTCCTAAATTACTCCAGTTATTTACCGATAAAGTTCTTCAATGATTATATTGAGTACGATGCATTCCATATGATTTGAGAATCACTGGAAAAAGTGATGAGGTTCTTTCGATAAATTTAACATCAATGTTAAAACGTCGGTGACATTCCATTAGTCCGACAACCATTATTCCGACAGCCCAATACTCCGACAGCCCACTATTCCGACAGCCATTTACTCCAACAGCCCACTATTCTAACAACCCATTACTCCGACAGCCCATTATTCCGACAGCCCATTAATCCGACAACCCATTATTCCGACAATGAATCTGTTTTAAGTGTATGGGTAAATAATTTTAAATAAAACTGACTAACTCCGTTCTCTTTAATATTTGTGTTCAGATTTCATTCCGATTATTCTTCTCATACGGGATATTTGTCTCAGTATATTTGTGTTGATACACATGCTTATTGCAACAGCTGAGTCCTCACCTTCGTCCCTCTTGGGTTTTATGGGTCTGGGTATTTGTTTTGTCTAACTCTTGATCGATATCTCGACTTTTATGTGTTTTTTGTCTTGATCAATCTTCTTTCCACTAGATCTTCGGTATCAAGAGTGTGATGTTTCACCACTATAAACTTCATAAATAAACATATATCAGAGTCAAATGATAACATTACCCGCCCTCTTTGGTCGCAACACTTTGTACCGCTGGTATCACTCATCTGAGCTTTATTTAAATTAATTGTGTTGCGGAAATTAGCGACTAATGTAGCGTCAGTCAGAAAAAGAAAAACAAAGAGACAAATACAACCCAGGTTCTAAAAAAAATGACAAATAGGACAAAATGTGCTTCAAAAAGATGAGCAATTCCGGTTTCTACCAAGACATCCACCCATGCGATTTTATAAATATCATGTTCGGTACTGTCAGTCCACGAAATACGGAGACAGTACACAGCCTTCCAATAACGATTAATCAGACATACTGAGGGGTACCGATTTTATTTCCCGTGCTAATTTCAAAATGTAGAAAAACATGCCTCTTTTATAATTTTTGGGGGTGGGGGGAGGCGGCAGGACTGATGAATTACAACAAAACTATTTACGAAAATCAAATATGAGAGACATGAACCAACGACAACTACCAGCTACTCACTTGGGACTGGCACATTAAGAATGTGGCGTGGTTAAAAAATTACTAGTTGAAAAGAGCTTAACTCATCAGATCGATACAAAGCAGACAAAATTTTAACACTCAGTCTGATACATACCGGACGTGACATGGTATTTATACACAACAACAGAAACACAAAGTAAAAGTCTGAGAGTTTTCGCAGTAATTGACAGCTAGTTCAAAGCCAATAACAACGTATAATCAAAGTACTGAAGTACTAAACATCGGATGACCGCAAGTTCTTGTCGATGGTCCGACAAACACTTGTCTCAAAAAAAATCACATCTCTATACCCAAAAGTGAGGTTAATGTACAGATATAATTTTGTTCTGGGACAAGTTTGTGTGCTGATGATAAATTAATGACAGGGAATTCATCCTCACCGTAATGACTATTATATTGTAGTGATACAAATCAGTATACTCTGGTTTATTGTTATATATCATATTAATACTTGTATATTACAGTTACATGTACAAGTATACATATTTATTTCATATCGGTTGAGAATACGATTCTCTTATTGGATTAAAAGGGGTCACATGACATTCATTATTCTTCAGTAATAAATTCCATCAGTCATTAACAGAAAAAAACGGACCAGAAAACCGGTCGTTAATGAACTTTTACATAATAGTGACCGGTGGGGCGTGGTTTCCGTCTGATAATGACCGTAGGGGCGTGGTTTTCGTCTGATAATGACCGTTGGGGCGTGATTTCTATGTTAATGACCGGTGGGGCGTGGTTTCTCTGTTTAAAGAGATGTACCTTTTATAAAACATGTTCCTGTTGTTAATATTATATTTAAGTTGTTGAATTGTTTACTATATGTTTTCGTTAATTATACAATTGAAGATAACTTGATTAAGTATTTATATACTGAAAAATTGCACTAAAATGAATGGCAGTATTACTTCGACTGGTCTTAACTCTTTGCCATAGAAATCGTACAACTACTCGAGTTCGCTGTAGGCATTTTGAATTTATGTGAATTTTCCAAAACATGGTTTCTCAATGAAATAAACATAATACTTCTTGAAAAACTGGTCATTATCGTGATACATTGACTGCCCGTAGGACAGTGGTATTGACTGCGACAGCGATAATGACCTCGCCTTCGGCTCAGTCATTATCACTATCTTAGTCAATACCACTGTCCTGTGGGCAGTCCATGTATCACGATAATGACCAGTTTTTCAAGAACTATTATATAAATAATTTTCATGCATTTGTATATCATTCTATTCTACTATATCAATAATAATGCAGTGCAAGTCACTCTTCTGTAATAATTCGATTTTTCTAATAGAATGGATTTGAGTAGGCATTCGTAGTTTTCCTCAAAAAAATGTTAAATCATCCATGCAGAGTTATCGTTTCTTGAGATTGCAAACGTTCTTGAGGATATTCTTTTGCATGCGTGTGCATAGATATTAATAATTTTACTTATATGTATGTACATATATAACAAAACATTTTAATATTTTTAATTTATCTTCTGTAAACATTATCTGATGAGTATTCATTTAAGAAATGAATTTATAACAAGCAATAAGGAATGTTAGTTTTCACTAAATGATGTCGACGTATTCATCATGTTTTTAAGACAATATTGTACATGTTATAACTTGTATAATGCAAAAATACAAGTTATAACATGTACAAAAGTACCTCATACATGTTATAACCTGTACAAAATATTGCTTAAAAATGGTTTTAACTTGTACAAAATTTAAAATAAATCTTAATGAAGTAAAATATACATTTAAATTCACCAATGCATAACATGCATAAAGAACAACAATAAATAGGCCAGAACGTGTCGTTTTCTGTAGAGGACAATGATCAAAAAGTTTCAGAAATATATGTTTCATGACTTATGTTGGCAAAATGTGTTTTCGTGTAATTGTATGTTTTATATCCATTATGGCTTAAATAAGTGTGAAACTATTTACTAAAAGCTTGCATTCCTCAATGACAATTACATTAGAAACTAGTAAATGTAACTAAATTCTTCCAAAAAATTTAAGAACGATTCCTAATAATTTTGGGAAATACTCCTCCCTCTCGTTTTTATAGCATGCAAAGACTAAAACAATGTCTTATATGCTTACCCTGTAAAAGCAAGAGAGAGAGGAAATAGTTTTCATCGGACCACGCTTCATTATCAATATCTTTGGATCTACTCTTCAACATTTTTGGCCTTCAGCATGACTTATGTAAATTTATAACTCAATTTTTGTTTATAAACTATAAGATCATTGCATGAGGCGAATGTCATTTTGATGTTTTAAATATATATCCTCTACTTTGAAAGCATACATGTATTTGTGGCCTTTGGATGTTGTCTGCTCCATGGGCGGGTTGTTGTCTTTTAGACACATACTCCGTGTCAATTCCCAATTTTATTTGTAGACACATCTATTCTGGCTATCCTCTTATGTCTTTTAGTGTCAACTAGAATGAAAGTATTTAACTATTGCCTTCAAAGTGGACACTCACAATTATAATTCATCAAATAAAGATATGTCCATAGATAGTCATAAGAGGATCATAAGACATGTCCTAAGATATATCTTATGACAGGTCTTAGGAATGCTTCGTAATACCGACCCCTGGACATTAACTGTATCAAAAAGGACAAAACACACTAACATGAAGGAATATTAAAAAAGTTATGAAAATGTTGTTGAGGTCAATATCATCTGTTGCGATAATATACAAGAAAAATATCCTTATTTTTCGATTTTGTACAAGTTAAAACCATTTTTAAGTAATATGTTGTACAGGTTATAACATGTATGAGGTACTTTTGTACATGTTATAACTTGTATTTTTGCATTATACAAGTTATAACATGTACAATATTTTTGTACATGTTATAACCTGTACAAAATCGCAACTTGTACACAACATATATACACGTAATTGAAATTCTGTATAGTGTGGATTTGCATATGCGGTATGCAAAAAATTGTTACGTCATGATTCCGTTTTTTTTCCGACTATCCAACCGGAAATGTTTTGTTTATCTGTTTATCTTTTTTGCACACCTGGCCCAAAGAGCCAAGTGAGCTTTTCTCATCACTTGGCGTCCGTCATCCGTAAACTTTTACAAAAATCTTCTCCTCTGAAACTACTAGGCCAAATTTGATCAAACTTGGCAACAATCATTACTAGGGTATATAGTTTTAAAATGTGCCCGGCCAACCAACCAAGATGGCAGCCATGGCTAAAAATAAAAGATAGGATAAACATGTAGATTTTGGCTTATAACTCGAAAACAAAAGCATTCACAGCAAATCTGACATCGGGTAAAATTATTATTCAGGTCAAAATCTATCTGCCCTGAAATTGTCAGATGAATCAAACAATCCGTTGTTAGGTTGCTGCTCCAGAATTAGTAATTTTAAGGAAATTTTGTGGTTTTTGGTTATTATCTTGACAATGATTATAGATAAAAATAAAATGTAAACAGCAATAATGTTCAGCAAAGTAAGATCTACAAATAAGTTGGCATGACCAAAATAGTCAGCCTTTATAGTCAATTTTTAACATTTTTTTGTATTTTTTTGTAATCTTACAAAAATCTTCTCCTCTAAAACTTCTAAAACCAATTTAACTATAAACTTGTTCCCAATCATCATTAGGGTACCTAGTTTTTAATTTGTGTCCGATGACCCCGCCCGCGAACAAGGATGGCCGATATGGCTAAAAATAGTATATAGGATGGAATGCATTTGTTGGCTCATATCTCTGAAACCAAAGCATTAAGAGCAAATCTAACAGAATAATATTGTTCATTAGGCCAAGTCCTTTCAGCCTTAAAATTTTCAGACCATTCAGGCAACCCGTTGTTGGGTTGCTGCCTCAGAATTGGTAATTTTAAGAAAATTTTACCGCTTTTTGGTTATTATCTAGAATATTATTATAGATAGAGATAAACTGTAAACAGCAAAAATGTACAGCAAAGTAAGACCTACAAATAAGACAGCTTGACTAAACTGCTCAATTACCCTTTAAGAAGTTATTGCCCTTTATAGTAAATTTTGAACAATTTTCATAAATTTTGTAAATTTTTGTAAATTTTTACAAAATATTTTTCACTTCAACTACTGGGCCAAGTTCATTATAGAGACATTTGTAAACAGCAAGAATTTTCAGTAAATTAAGATCTACAAAACACATCATCACCAAAACACAATTTTGTCATGAATACATCTGTGTCCTTGGTTTAATATGCATATACACCAAGGTGAGCGACGATCCTCTAATTCTTAATTCTGCAATTATCAAACGATTTCTGTTTATACGAAAAGCGGTGAAAATTATTATTCTATCCACAAATTGAAATTACGCATAGCTGTGATGTCAAACTTGGTATATTTCCTTATTTTGCGGCTACAATATTGATTGACTAGTAGGTTTGAAAGATGGAATATTATATGATGTCTATAAATGTATTAAGAATCAGTGGTCACCCATTATATTAGGAATTAAAAATGTCAGGAGTCGGTTTCACATAAAAACGTACGACTAAGATTGGTCTCAAGTCATGAACAAATCAGAATACTTACGATCAATCCTAGTCGTATGTTCTTGGTTGATGAAATTGACTCCAGATACTCAGAAAATCGTATTGCAAGATATGAGCGCTATAATTGTTTAAATTGTACAACTGCTAAAGTTGAGGATGAGCGTCATTCTTCAATCGAATGCTCACTTCATAATAATTTTAGGGATGAAATCTTTCAGTATCTTTTTAGCACTTGTCAGAACTTTAAAAAGTTAGATAAACATGATAAATCTTCGAAGTTTATTCTGATGTTAACACAAGAAAACTTTATCATTATGTGGAAAAAATGGTGATTTTATCGTTAGTTCTTCTTAATTGTATAGAACAGGTCTTGATACTGTTATTTTATATCATTGTGTTAGTTTTTTTGGGTTTTTTTTTCTATTTTGTTTTGGCTCCGATTATGGCTGAGCCCTATAATGATATAAGGCTAGTTATAATATTATAATCATTATACTAGTATAATAATGTCTTAATATTGACCCAATCACTATACCGCCGCTTCTACAAAATAGGGGTATACTGTTTAACCTTCGTCCGTCAGTCAGTCCGTCATGATCAGTTCGTCCCATGAATATTTTCGTTACATTTTTCTCATAATTACATTACAAGGATTTTTGTAATTTGGTTTCAGGGTTTATTGAATTCAGCTATACTGTGTGATGCGTTTTCAGATTCAACACTCTACAACTTCTTGTTACAGAAATATTAGGGCGGGGTATCATCAGTGAGCAGTAGCTCCCATTTTCACTTGTTGTACTTGATTTATATGCTATGTATAGACCCTTTAGTTTCGGGATAATGAAATATTATATTCTGTTCTATTCTATCAAGGGTTTGAATACTATACAAATCCTTGATTCTAGATACAGATTACGAATTTAGTATATAAAAAGTATTCGAACTAACTATGTAATATACACATAATGTATGGAGTTATTTCTAAAAATATATCATATATACAATAACATATACTTAATAATATAGACTAACTGACACATTTTATTTTACCCTGATACTTGATAAGTGTCGGACTAATGGGTTGTCAGATTTTTGGGCTGTCGGAGCAATGGGCTGTCGGAATACAGGGATGTCGGACTAATGGGTTGTCGGACCAATGGGCTGTCGGAACAATGGGCTGTCGGACTAATGGGATGTCGGAATAAAGGCGTATAACCAAAACGTCTAGTAAGAGAATATAAAGGCAGAACAAAACTAAATGTTCTCTAAAGTACCAGAACTGGAATATTTTGAATTTATTATAAAACAGGATAGTATTTATCGACCTCGGAAAAAAATATTCTATGAAGACATCTTGATATAAAATGGAGCTAACTTTTCATATTAGCTTTTAACGGTTTTACGACCACTATTCCAGAACTAGCGGAGAAAGGGTACATACGTTTTCGTTTATTTAGACTACGAATTACGGTTCGATGATGATAGAAATGCATGTAAATTAAATGCTGATATCGTTTAGTCAGATTTGATTTTGTTTGAAATGGTGCAAAACTAGTGAAAGAGTAAGTAGGAGTAAACATTATTAGACTTAAAGAATGCATAGTTTAACAAACTGCATACGGAAGTTATAAAGTGAATGTTTTTACAGTAAGATAGAATACATAAGAACTTTAATATTATATTTAAAAATGAAGATGTCCTGAAATGACAATGAAAAACAATGTATATTATGTTTATTTTACAGATAACTGGACAACTTTAATTACATAGTTACTATAAAGGTCATTGTGCTCTACGTGTTTTGGCAAAGGAATATCGCCTATAACTGATGCGATTGTTACTTGACTTACAGTAGATAATTGTTTTATTGCGGTAGCTCGTCACATCATTTGTTATGTTCACCGGATATTTAGAGTGTTTTATCACTGGACTTGATCGAGAGTTATGGTCGTTGTACCGCTTACTTGGATTTATAAACTGACAAGGTAAATCCTTTTATGGCATTATAACTAGAAACATTTCAAACATTTTAAATAAATATTTTTGTATTTCATTTATTACAGAACATTTTACAGCTGGTTTCTGATAGCAGATTTATTATTTCTCGCCCCAAGTTGAAATATTATCTTTAAAATAATTCATAAGCAGTACCGGATTCGCGGTATAAAACAACAGTGTGAAAGTACACCGAGTATTTTTTATAAAATGGTTGCAAATATATCCCGAAACATCTTCGAAACTTCTCTGTAATAAAGTATATGACAGCTTATATTTGCAACATCTATTATATACATTTAAAGAATGTTGAGGCTGCATTACATAGCACATCATAACGTGCATAATGTGGATATAAAGAATCCTTGTGATTGCATTTTTTTAAGATGTACACTAAATAATTATCGGTGGGATTAAACAAATGTGTTTTGAGTTTGAACAAGTCAGTTAAGAATAGCAAAAAATGTGTTCCAAAGTGTCTTTCAGCTAACGAATAGGAAACTTGTAATAGAAATTAACAATTCTTTATTTCAATATTTTTCAATGAATCCTTGTTGAAAATTAAATTTAACCCATAATGCCTCAACTATGGTTAAAGAACGAACCCCAAAAAAAATACCCAAACTAGGAGGGCAGAACTTTTTCCCATATCGAAATAGCCTCATTATTAAATGAATGGTCAAGGAGTTTACTTTGTTGCGGGGGTTTGTAAATCAGACGCCAGGGAACAAGGGAGAAGTACCTCGAGAAGTGAATGCTCTCGGTGTGATTTACAGAAATATTCAGAACCAATTTTAGGAAATACATGACATTTTTTAATATAAAGTTGCTTTTTATAAATTACGGACCAAACACGTTTATTAAATGTATCAGTTCCTAATATAGATATATATAAGCAAGGGTTTATAAAATGTTAAAACTTTCTAGAAATTTGCATTAATTTCATAATTGTTACAATAGGTCAAAAAGTAAAGAATGGGATTATTTGCCTAATTTGATATGAATTTCTGAGTGCAATTGTAATCACTGAAGAATAATAGTCAAGCATATTGATCGTGTAAAAATTATTATGAAGCAACTTCATTTCATTTCAGAAAGCTCATTATATCATCATCAGATATAGCAGGCGCGTAGCTCCCTATACGCTAACACGCAGTTGCGTGCACATCGATTCGGCATGCAAAAAAAAAATTGCAAAATAAAAATTTATAAATGTTTAAAGGAAACACATATGCTGTCACTTTTTTAATTGATGAAATGTCATTAAATAACGGCATTTGGTTTCAAAATAGAAGTTTTATTGGACATGTTGGAGACCATGACAAAATCGGACAGTAACTCGTATCTTTTACAAGGTTTGAATTTGTTATACTCAGTTTAAGACATGTAGTTTCGGAGCACATTTTACATAGTACGGTTGATTTGTTTGGAATGAGATGTACCAATCGGCAATCGGCAATAGATTTATAAGAATTCTTCGATATCCTTGAAAATAAGCTGAGACGATGTGTTCGACAGACTACCAGAGCCAATAACCCTGCATACACGCCAAAACAGTATTGGAAAGTCTCATTATATTATGCGTTTATGGACCATATGATAAGCTGGAGAGTGGAGTCGCGTCTGGTTTTATCAGAAAATCGCTTCTTTGCGTCGTATCTGCTCCCTCGTGTTGTAGGACATATAACAAACGAACAAATTTCAACATTGTCTTGAAACATACGAAACTGTCCTGGCATGTAATTTTGACAAATTCAATTGGGAGCTCGCTCGATGTCGAACACGTACGCAGGTTTATAACCTGATAACATCTCGCGAGTGCTACCGTGGAGATCTATCAGTGTACTACGTCTGTTGAAAACAAATGTACGATCAACAATGAACAACGACAGGTTATCATCGCTCGCATTACTGCATATTCATCGGGATTTCAGTGTGAATATTGACAAAGTAATAAAGTAGTTCGTTTCTGCCTAGACCGGAAGAGCAGACTTTGGACAATTTTGAGTAAATTCTGTATCACAAAAATGTGTCGTTTATCATGTTTATATATTCAATAAACCATGAATCGATTCACTCTATTCAGAAGATTTATTATAATAGTTTTACATTCATATAAACTGTTTATAAATCCTATCTACAAGTAGCTCCTCTTTTAACCGTCCTATGACCGACAACCAAAAAAAAACATTTTTCTGCATAACAGAGTTCCAAAAAATTTTACTTGCTTGCACATCGTTTCTTTCTAGCTACGCCCCTGTATAGCATCGATGCTCAACCTGTAAGCTCACCAATTTAAGCATATAGTGTTGCCGCCCAAAGATGCCAAATAGCTGATGGTAAGTCTATTTATTAGATAATTGCATTTTGCTTTAAAAATTAATTTACAATTTCTGTTTTCATCATTTGTAAGCTGCAATGTTTCTGGATCAATATGTTATGTAAGAACTGAAGTTGATATATACGTGATATACGGCCTTTTAAAGAAAAATAATTATAAAAATGCATCATGGAGTGACTGATACATGGTCTCTGTAATAGCAGACTAATTGTCTTATCGGGGCCTTTTATAGCTGACTTTGGGGTATGGGCTTTGCTCATTGTTGAAGGCCGTACGGTGACCTATAATTGTTAACGTCTGTGTAATTTTGTCTCTTGTGGACAGCTGTCTCATTGGCAATCATATCACATCTTCTTTTTTATATTTACGTAAATTTTGAATGATCTATTTACGTACTTTCATTGAAATGATTTGTATATAATTTTCTATTGTTGTTTGAATTGTCGCATACCATAATGACTTATGCATGTTATAAATAGAAGAAGAGGTAATGTTAAACTTTTTATTTTTACGATACCTTTCTAAACATTACACTGTTCAGTTGATGGGGATTTTGAGTCTTTCAATCTTAAGTACATGTATCTTGACTGTAATATTCAGATATAAATATTCAAATATGCATCGATTTCTTTATAACTTTGGCGAATAGCTGTCTCACTGGCAGTCGTGCAATATATCCTTATTTTCATAAAATAAACACATATGCAATGTACACAAATTCAACAGAAGAAAAATTAATATTTCTTCAATCAAAACTCTTAGAACAACCATCTTCTGTGGAGACGATAATTGATTAGGCTACATACCAGCATACCAGTGTGTGCGTAAATACCTCTATCGGCATCAACGACTCCCGCAAACCAGGTATTTGATTTATAAAAAAAAAGAATTACATTAATTTTACGTTTATAATTAGTTTACACTAAACCATTTGGGTGTGTTCGGATTCATACGGAAACATAATTTAATTGCTAATAGATTTTGCCATTCTGAAGAGCGGAGGCATTAACATTTGTATACTGATACATATTCGTTTAACGACAGAATGAAACAATAAAACCATTGTGCATAGTTCATTTTCTTTTTTTTTTTTACGTGTTGGCCCTGTCCGAAAAGCAACATTAACTCTTGATTTATATCGACAGGGCAACGTCTGGCACATGCTGATTTTTCCGTTTAAGGTGGCTCACCCCAATAAGGACCCCGGTAGATTTTTTTTATTTTCACATATTTTGTAGATCTTTTTGTTATGCTGAATTCAACAATGCAAAGAAAAAAGGGGGTCATCAGGCTCGTTTCCCCCTCAAATTGAAACGAAATGTGCGATTTTGACCCTATTTCCAAACATGTCCTCCCTTTCAACAATAACGGTTACATCAAATTCAAAGACTTTTAAAACCAAGTCAGTATGATTATTATGTGAAAAAACATAAGAATTTGAAATGTAAACGTTTCCCTTGGTTGTTTTTTTACTTAAAAATCCTTTTATTTTCAGATTTATGTCTAAATTTTGCATTTTCTAATTTCAGTTTAACGAGCAAAAAATATTGGTTTAATCGATTTTTTGTAAAATTTCCCCGGTAGATTTTTTTTTTTTAAACGGATATGTCAAAGCTATGATCTTTTCGAGCATTTTAAGGTATAATTCCACCTTATGTAATAATGCTGTATTTTGATTGGATGAGAAACATGGTATTTTTCACCAATTTCTATATATTGAGATTTTCTTTTCTCTGCCGGGGTATTTGCCATTAGGGAATTCCATGTGCCGGGGTATTTGCTAGCAAATACCATGCCAGATGGGAAATACCCTAGCAAATACCATACCAGATGGGGAATACCATGTCGAAAAATAACTCAATGAATTATTTCTATTCTGATATGACAAATTCATGGTCATTCTAAATATATGGTTCCAGATGAAATATTTAGGATAAAAAGTATCATTATTGAATTTGGAGCGAATGACGTAAACATTCTGGGAATGACGTCATAAATAAAACTCAACGGAAACGAATTGTCAACCGGTCACATAAAACTGGAATCCACTTGTATTACGCTACAGTGACACTGACGACAAAGTGAAGTAGTCAGCCGAGAACCAGCTTATTATCATAAAAAGGGAGATATATATATACAGTCAGTGACTGTACATAAAAAAATGATAAGAAATGATTATACAGTCAATGCAATTTGACTGCGCAAAGAGCACAGCTACAGTGTATACAAAAATTATACATTCAAGTCGAAATTTCATATGATACCTGATTATAATAAACTTTCTGAGGTGGAACATTCGGTGGAATTAAACAATTATATCATGCTTACAAGGGGTATTTGCCAAAAATACCGGTTTCGAGGTAATCAAATTTCCCTCGCCTAACGGCTCTGGAAATTTGTACCTCTCAACCGGTATTTTTGGCAAATACCCCTTGTAAGCATGATATATTTGTATAAAATAAAATGGGGGTCACCAGGCTTTTAAAAAAGTTACGAGCTTTTGTTTAACCCCTCTACCCCATGAGGTCTGATTTCAATGGACTCCATTAATAACTTAATTGTGAATTTTTTATTGATGGCTTTAATAAAATAATGTTTGTAATTATATCAATGAACGATAGCTGAATATAAATGTGGTTATCGTATAACTGTTTGTTATCAAAAGGCGAAAATTTGATTATTTTGGTGAAATACGGTAATTTTGTCTGGCTCGAGTTGCTTCCCTCTAATTTGGCGCCATAATCGGAAAACAGGAATTTCAAGGTCGCCATTGCCGATCAGCATACTACATTGATGAATACGACCATGTACATGCATAACAGACATTGTGGCGAATATACAGCGATGAAGGTAGAGTTATTACATAAGAAAACATAGATTTCGATATATTAGGCAGCCAAATGTTATCAGTCAACTTCCAAGCAAGGACCGAAGCTCATAAACTCGGCAATCAAACGCAGGACTTCGGGAAAGTTCGGAGATCCGACAACCTTGCTTCGGTGGTTGGTTATCAGTATCACGAAAAATATAAAATGGTGCAGGGTTGTCTCAAAATACTTGCTTCTGTTGAAAATCACTGCGGCTGAAACCTTGAACGGGCTAAATTTCTGTTCTATGTTTAATCGTTATGGCTGGTATCTTATTTTATGTGTGTTTATTTTACCCTTTACTGACAAGTTGTAAACATGTCTAGCCAGTTTTGAAAAATATCCGTGTGCAAACATCCGAAGAGGAGGGGATGGACATCTACTAATGATCTACAATGAAGCATTGAAACCACAGAAACAAGTGCATGTGATCACAACTGTTCTTTTTTCGCTAACGTTAGTGTCAAATTAGTCTTGATTTTTTTATCATCATTTGTAATATCTAATTTCGTAGCCAAGTTAGGGTCATATGTACGTGGGGTACCCCATTACTTACCTCGGAAAGTTTCCACTCCCTTCCCTTTTACCCTATAATTTTCTCCCCTTACTTCAATACTTGTACTTCCATCACCTTGCTCAAAGACAAAATAAAAATGACAAAATTTATTTCCAAGATACCCCCTTTTCCCTGATCCCTCATTCCCATGAACCCTTACCCCTGTCCACCCCCTCAAGGTCATCAAGGAATTGATTGACTTTTTTGTTTTCTTGAGAATATAATCAGCCTAATTTGTAAATTATAACCCCTACAGTACAGGCAATACATCTTATTGATGAATTCGTCTTGATCAATCACAATTTGTTTACAATTAACACCCCCATCCCCCCCCCCCCCCCCCAATTCTTTTTGGTATACAAAAATTTCATAAGGTCTAGTAATAGTAGTATCAGGGTTAAACATGTACAGAGTGTGGTCATAAGTATTCGTCACTTGAAATTTTTTGCTATTGTACAAAATTGCAACTTGTACACGACATATATAAAACTACATTTAAAAAAAACAAAATATGTTGGGGTCATTTTTGTTTTGATTTTAAGCAACTTGGTACATATAGAAGCAAAATTGTCACAGGTTTATTTGGTTATATATTTTTGTTTGTGGATCATTTTCATTTTTTCACAAGATAAACACAAATATTATTTTCTGTTCAGAAATTCGCTATATATTCAACCAAATTTAAATTATAAAAAAATTTATTGTACGTGTTCACATCAAGAGAAAACAAAAACACATGAAGACAAAACTATTACCAAATAAACAAACATACGTCTTTGAGGCCTTGTTGATAAAAATCCAACCATAAATGCCCTCAAAATATTTTTTTGAAGAAATGTGTTTTTATATGAAATATATAGCAAAAAAAATGCAGGTGGCGAATGCTTTTGGCCAGGTACTGTACATTTGAGTTGAAAAATTCATTATTGTTTTGTGAATAGTATTTTTAAATACAAAATGTGTGTATCCTATATTCCTAACAGGGTACAAGAAGCCTCAGCATAATTTGGTTCATGAGAACTACAAATGCAGCTCAGCTGCATTTCAGAATTAAAGGCAGCCAAACAGCAAGAAGTCTTTATACAACTTATAAAAACAAAATCACTATTTACACTTGTGCATGTAATTATATTTTGTTGGCTCATTATTGATCGCCACAAATTCTTCATTTTTTTTACACCATAGCGGCAGGGGCATTAAGTTTTACCCTTGCATTGTCAGTCTTAACAAACTTACATGTACGTCCCAAAATTCAGTTTGCCTCAACCAATGTTATGAAACTAATACACAATTAATGCAAATGCTTATTACCAACAAACACACACGAAGTTTGAATTTTGGTGGGGTCACTTTTACTTTTCTAGAGTTATGCCCATATACAAATTGAAAAATTGCTGATTTTTTGTTTCCTTTCTCTAACATAAGTTTGCTTCATCCAAATGTTCTGAAACTTATACACAATGCTTACTACAACAAAACTCACATCAGGTACAAATTTGGGTGGTGCAGGAACATATGTTAGATATACTGTTCCCAGGGTGGTGTCACTATTTTCGTTCATTATATACAAGCGGCTGCTCATTTGTGTCCCATGGAAACATTCCCCATTTATTAAAATTATGAACTAGTCTACATCTATATGCTTTTGAATGTCAATAATTGTTGATTTTCTGACAGAATTACTCTGATATTTAATTTCAGGCTGCAAGTACATTTGTACATGTACATGCAAATGGAAAGAGTGATCTTGGAATGTTCAACTTTACTTGGAAACTATTGGCAAAGTACTGACAGAATTTCATGAGAAGCCAGTATCATCTAGTCTTGCAATTGGGAACTATGTGTAAAGTGCTGAAACTAATGAACAACATTCTACATGTATATACAATATGTTGCCACAATCCACTTATTAAGGAGTTAAGATCAACGATAATTTGGAACTACATGTATATGCTTTAGTGCTGTCAAAATCATTAAAAAAATCTGATCAAAAGGACCCACTTCACCTACCTGTCTGAATGATGAATACAGATTATATATACATATTGAGTCTTATAAAAAAAAAACACTGAAGGAGAATAAAAATATAGAGCTGATCAGCTAATGATTGTACATGTACATGATGTATAAATGGCAACAATACTTATACTCGTACATTGATATTAACAATGTTAATAAATGTTTTATAAATTTGATTTCATGGAAATTTAAGGAATAAAATCAATAATGTTTCAAAAATTTGATTTTAAATTAGTTGAGCCGTTTTTTTACTCGACGTATTATAGTATACCGTTGACTGTCCGTCATCAACATGTCAGACATTTACTCAAAAATTGTTTAACCAATTTGCATAAGAGGGAATTGTTTAATATCTATTGACGTGCACTCCCTTTCAGTTTTTATAAATTTTAGATTTAACGTTTCCAAGGTATGGGGTTTTATTCTTTGAAAAAAGGTGGATTTTCCAGTTTTCGGACAATAACTTGGCTTTCATTTTTTGTGGTGTGTTTTGTATTTGCGACTTTTTGTATTTCTTTTGTTCTTATAACGTGACTCTGTACTTTAAAAGATCCCGTCAATATGATATTGTTCTATTATATGTCATTATGATATATTTCTATTATGAATTACAATATACGTTGAACCACAAACGTCAAAATCATTCAATCGCGTAGTGGAATTAACTATTTTTGGATTCTTATAAATTCTATATATAACTTTTGGACTAGTTTAAATCTCGGTCTATTTCTTAAATTTATTCTTACATACTTTTGATTTTTTAACCCTGTATGCTAACATTCCCTTGAAAAGTTTAAAATTGTGTGTACGCACATTGAACGACAAATTTATGTGACGTATAAAATTTTCTGACGTCAGACACTCAAATCAATAAATGTGTTCGTAGATAGTAGATGTTTTTGTGTTCTGTTAAATTGTTCCTTTTAAAATTGTTATACGATGATGACTGATGTACCCAAATTTTGACTATTTTATTTATTGTGTCTGTTTATTTAACGCATCAATGTAAAAATATCGGAAATTGATGAGACTGTCATTAAAGTGAGAGGGTTAGCGCTATAGAACAAGGTTTAATCCACCATTTTCTACATTTAAAAATGCCTGTACCAAGTCAGGAATATGACAGTTCTTGTCCATTCGTTTTTGATGCGTTTTGTTATTTGATTTTGCCATGTGATTATGGACTTTCCCAATTGATCTTCCTCTAAGTTCAGTATTTTTGTGATTTTACTTTTTTCAAAAATGCTTACACCAACTTGCAAGAAATTTTGGTGAATTAGTTATAACTACAAATGTATTAACATGAGCTCCCTTTATATTTCATGAATTTTAGATTTTATGTTTCTGAGTTACAACTTGCAGGGTTTTATTCATAAAAAAGGGGGATTTTCCAGTTTTCGGACAATAACTAAATAATGCTTTCAGCAGTTCTCATGAAACTTTGGTGAATTGTTTATCTGTTGATGTAAGCTCCCTTTAGAATTTTATAAATTTTAGATTTTTTTCATTTCTGAGTTTCATGGGGTTTTGTTTGTTTATAGTCTGACAACAGATTTACTAAGTATTGCGCAACAGCACAGTGTTTTGCACAACAGCACAGTGTTTTGCACAACAGCACAGTGTTTTGCACAACAGCAAGAAATCTTTTAATTGAATATAAATTCAAGTCATATAACAATTTTCAAGTTCTTTGACTACCGGTACATTTATTCAGAAACCTATAATATATCAAATATTTAATTACAATCCAAATTCAGACATGTACATTGTATCAAGCTTGAATATTGTGTCCATTTTTGCCATAACTGTTCAGGGTTGGACCTCTGTGGTTGTATCCAGCTGCGCTCAGAGAAGCAGTTTATTATTTTTAGCTCACCTGGCCCGAAGGGCCAAGTGAGCTTTTCTCACCACTTGGCGTCCGTCGTCCGTCGTCGTCGTCCGTCGTCGTCGTCGTTAACAATTTACATTTTGAACTTCTTCTAGAGAACCACTGAATGGAATGGAACCAAACATGGCATGAATGTTCCTTATGAGGTGCTGACCAAGTGTTGTTACTTTGTAGCCGATCCATCATCCAAGATGGCCGCCAGCGGGGGACTTAGTTTAACATAGGACCCTATGGGAAATGCATACAAATGACTTCTTTTAGAGAACCACTGAATGGAATGAAACCAAACATGGCATGAATGTTCCTTATGAGGTACTGACCAAGTGTTGTTACTTTGTTGCCGATCCATCATCCAAGATGGCTGCTAGCCGGGGACTTAGTTTAACATAGGACCCCATGGGAAATGCATACAAATGACTTCTTTTAGAGAACCACTGAATGGAATAAAACCAAACATAGCATGAATGTTCCTTATGGGGTGCTGACCAAGTGTTGTTACTTTGTAGCCGATCCTTCATCCAAGATGGCCGCCAGCAGGGGACTTAGTTTAACATAGGACCCTATGGGAAATGCATACAAATGACTTCTTTTAGAGAACCACTGAATTGAATGAAACCAAACATGGCATGAATGTTCCTTATGAGGTGCTGACCAAGTGTTGTTACTTTGTTGCCGATCCATCATCCAAGATGGCCGCCAGCGGGGGACTTAGTTTAACATAGGACCCTATGGGAAATGCATACAAATGACTTCTTTTAGAGAACCACTGAATGGAATAAAACCAAACATAGCATGAATGTTCCTTATGGGGTGCTGACCAAGTGTTGTTACTTTGTAGCCGATCCATCTTCCAAGATGGCCGCCAGCGGGGGACTTAGTTTAACATAGGACCCTATGGGAAATGCATACAAATGACTTCTTCTAGAGAATCACTAAATGGAATGAAACCAAACATAGCATGAATGTTCCTTATGGAGTGCTGACCAAGTGTTGTTACTTTGTAGCCGATCCATCATCCAAGATGGCCGCCAGCGGGGGACTTAGTTTAACATAGGACCCTATGGGAAATGCATACAAATGACTTCTTCTAGAGAACCACTAAATGGAATGAAACCAAACATAGCATGAATGTTCCTTATGGAGTGCTGACCAAGTGTTGTTACTTTGTAGCCAATCCATCATCCAAGATGGCCGCCAGCGGGGGACTTAGTTTAACATAGGACCCTATGGGAAATGCATACAAATGACTTCTTTTAGAGAACCACTGAATGGAATGAAATCAAACATGGCATGAATGTTCCTAATGTGGTGCTGACCAAGTGTTGTTACTTTGTAGCCGATCCATTATCCAAGATGGAAGCCAGCGGGGGACTTAGTTTAACATAGGACCCTATGGGAAATGCATACAAATGACTTCTTTTAGAGAACAACTGAATGGAATGAAACCAAACATTGCATGAATGTTTCTTATGCCGTGCTGACCATGTGTTGTTTCTTTGTAGCCCATCCATCATCCAAGATGGCCGCCAGCATGGGACTTAGTTTAACATAGGACCCTATGGGAAATGCATACAAATGACTTCTTTTAGAGAACCACTGAATGGAATGAAATCAAACATGGCATGAATGTTCCTAATGTGGTGCTGACCAAGTGTTGTTACTTTGTAGCCGATCCATTATCCAAGATGGCCGCCAGCAGGGGACTTAGTTTAACATAGGACCCTATGGGAAATGCATACAAATGACTTCTTTTAGAGAACCACTGAATGGAATAAAACCAAACATGGCATGAATGTTCCTTATGAGGTGCTGACCAAGTGTTGTTACTTTGTAGCCGATCCGCCATCCAAGATGGCCGCCAGTGGGGGACTTTTGAATGAAATTAAACATGTTCCTTTCCTTATCAATGAGGTTGTGTTGTCACTTTTAGCCAAATTTTATATTTTTTCATATGATTTCAAAAACCCAAGTAGAATCAGGTGAGCGATACAGGCTCTTGAGAGCCTCTAGTTATTTTTATTGCTACCTGTAGTGAATCTTGCTTCAAGTATACAAACTGCAATATATGCAGTTGTCTAATACAGAAGGAAGCTAATTAGATTTGTAAATTTTGGAAATCATAATTCCAAGTGGCAGTTGTGGTAAATCCACTTACATTTGCCCCATCTTTTACCTCACCAACACCTGACCTAAAGGACCACTTGAATTATTTTACATCATTTGGCATTTGTTGTCCATCCATATGCTATTTAGTTTTTATATAAAAAGTTACATTTTCTTGATAAATGAAGAAATAAATTAGTTCTGTTCAATGAGACAGCAACCAAACAAAACAATCGAAAGAATTATATATTGTCTGGAAAAACTAACTGATAACCTTTTTATGGATAAGTGATCCAGGTTGAAGTTACCTGATTATGGTTGTTTTTCAGATACTGTTACCAATAGGTCATTTGTCAATGTCAAGTTTTGAAAATTTGTTTTCTTCTAATACTAAAAAGTACATGTAGTAGATACTATTTTCATGCAATAATTTACAAATATAAGGAGTACATGTCTGTCTGGCAATTGCCATTGACCACATTTGTATGGTTCATTGGTCAATAGTGAGTCCTCTTTTAATATGCTATATCGTGTAATCAATAGGTCATCTTCATGTATATTTGGTGTATGGAATGGTTATTAAATGTATTATAATAAAAAAAAATATTAAATAAGAGGATGTGATATGATTGTAAATGAGACACTCCACAAGAGACCAAATACACAGAAATAACTATAGGTCACCATACGGACTTCAACCACGAGTAAAACCTATTCTGCATAGTTGGTATAAAAGGCATCGAAATGACAAATGAACAATTTAAAACAATTCAAATAAGAAAACTAACGGCGTTATTTATGTACAAAATAATGAATGAAAAACAAATACATGTATGTCTACCTTGCAGGGTTTATCTGAACTTAACCTCATTTTCATGGATTTGTCTGTTTCTTGAATACTAAATACATTGTATGTTTCAAAATATTTGGTTGATGGGATGATTGTAACAGAGTCGGACTTAGGGGGCGGCCTCATTGGTTGATTATATTGGGAATAACTGAAGTTTGGCAGTCAGTGCCACCTCCCCACTTTTTCATGAAAATTGTATGTAAGGCTGGCTTGGATTGATTTATCGGACTTTGGCCTCATTTTCATGATTATTTATAATATTATTTTTTCTGATATTTGTAGTAAAACTTTAATCTTTAGGAATATTAACATAAAATCATTCATGAGTGGTGAGTAGTAAAGCAGGCGAGGCATTTCAGCTTGTGTTAACACAAAATAACAACTTGATAAATATGTGATCTAGACTATCCTGTCAGATATATACTTCTTGTTTTTATTGGAACAAGTCCTTATAGTTGACAGCGTTATATTTTTAAGAAAACTTATTTCCATACTTTTTTCACAGCTGTCGTGGTTGAAATCAATATCGTTGTTATCCAGACAAATCTGTCTACTCACCATTTCTTCAAATTTGTTACATCAAGTTGGTCTTGCAGATATATGTATATTACAACTGCGATG
Source organism: Mytilus galloprovincialis (assembly GCA_037788925.1). Taxonomy (NCBI): domain Eukaryota; kingdom Metazoa; phylum Mollusca; class Bivalvia; order Mytilida; family Mytilidae; genus Mytilus; species Mytilus galloprovincialis. The sequence continues at coordinate 90,545 of JAWDJN010000052.1, read as the reverse complement.
CCCAGGTCCCTCAAATAAAACTTGTCACCATGAAATACATATTTTGTCTTTGGCAAACTTTATCACAGTAAATTTTATTTACAAAGGTTGGATAGATGTGTGAAATATAAAAAAAATAGGAAGATCATTGTTTATGAGGCAACTCTCCACCATAGACCAATTTACATAGAAGATAACAACTATATGTCACCGTACGGACTTCAACAATGACCAAAAACCCATACCGCGTATTCAAACAAATAAAAGGCCCAGAAATTACGTTCTTTTGTATATATTGCACATAATGAAAATTTAATTTGTGCATGCAGAACGTTCACTGGCAAATATTTCAAGCATAATACGGATGAGAACATATTGATAAGTGTCAAATTAGGAAAGTTATGCAAAGTAGGAGGAGCTAGATATATGGACTGCCATAAGAAATTTCCCCCTTTTTACTCTACGAGGCTTCGTATGTATACATCCAGCTGTATGAACACCCTGTCTAAGCAAGGGATTATCTGTCAGATTAGTCATATTTCTATGTTAACCCTATACGATATGAAAATAAGTAGATGTGGTATGATTGCCAATGAGACAAACATCCATCAGAGTTCAAATTCAATATATTAATGATAAAAAACATCATCTCCTTTTTATCATCACGCATAGATCGATAATTAGTTATACATTTCTTTGCAACAGTAAGATCAAATCAGTGTTCACAAAGAAAATTGTCATTCACATTTTTTGCCACAATGACATCACCGTCCACTATACTTTTTTTTTAATCAAGAACTTTCCTTATTAGCTTCCCTTTTAAAAACGCATGTCAAAAAGTAAGACAGAAGTTAAAGTTTGCCAACATCACCGACTAATATAGAGTCCCTGTGTACTTGGCGAAGTTTTAAAATAACAATCCCAACTTTTCCTGAACCTAATAGCACAGTGTAGATACTATTCTGTACGCTATCCGGAAGTCGCGATTTTCGAAGCGAGAACTTTTTGGATCACATTTTAAATTTGTTGGATATACTGTATTAAACGGTTAGATGTTTATCTGTACATTGCTTAATGATTAATTCAGCTGATATCGATATTCACAAATAGTTTATAATTCAATTTAGCACATTCATTATTCGTTTCTTTGCCTTAATCAAGAGATTTTCAAGTGCATCACTAAGGAAAATCAGTCGGTGAACCTAAAAACAATCTTTTTGCACCCTTACTGTACAAATTAACGTAAAAACCAGACTTAATTAACTAAATAAAGTATATTTTAAGTGGCGGTAAAAGTTTCAGCTAGATCTTTGAAGCCAGAAATAAGACAATTACACTTGTTTGAATTTCTCACTGTACGATCAGTCTCACTTGTATATTTTGAAACTGTATGATCAGTCTTTATTTCACTGTATTCGAGTGGTGATTTCAAGTTATTTACGATACATTAGAAGATGGCATTTTTCTAAATAACACAAATGTATTTCATTAAATTCACATCCTGAAAACTTATTTTAGCTTACTACATAAGGATGTTTGAATGTTGCTAAAATAAGAGGAAGGTTTATTGTTTATATAAGTTTCAGAAATGTCCTCCGTTATCCTTAAAATTGTACAAACACACAGATTTAATTGTTATATAAAAATGCATGTATTTACAAACATTCGAGGCCGTACTGTAGCCTATAATTGATCACCGTTCCTTCACTTTGTTTTGGATGTAGATCTGTCTCTTTCACACTCAATTGTACACCACTTTGTAAAGCGGTGGTTTAAAGTGATAATGAAGTCCGTCTTTCCGTTCGTCCTTTGGACCGGTACAACATGTTTCGCCGGTTTTGTAAGCGCATCTCTTCATAAACCACTTAATATACATTGGGGTTTCCAGACATTTTTAAATGGAGAGGGGGTCCAATCCAGGAGAAAAAAGAGGATTCCAAATATATGTTCCCATACAAATGCATTGATAGTTAAAAAGGGTTTCAAACCGCCGGATCCCATTTTTCTTGAATACGTCACTGATATAACTATTAATTATTTTTCCTCGTATTCCGTATCATAAATGATAATATAAAAAAGAAGATGCGTTATGATTGCCAATGAGACAACCGTCCACAAGAGACCAAAATGACACAGAAATTAACAAATATAGGTCACCGTACGGCCTTCAAAAATGAGCAAAGCCAATACCACAAAGTCAGCTATAAAAGGCCCCGAAATGACAATGTAAAACAATTCAAACGGGAAAATTAACGGCCTTATTTATATAAAAAAAAAGAAAGTATTTCGATTTTTTTTTTTTTAAATTATGGGGTTTCTTTTTATAAGATACGGACTTGAACATTGCATTATATGGGGCACCCATCAGGTATTTCCAACCGTGACCTCCAAAACCAATTGTTAAAGTTTTCTAAAATAGCTCCATTTTAATCAATTTTAAATGTTTTATGGACCTTCTTTTTCGAATTTTTGGTAAAAATATTTTTGATATTGTAACGTTCTGGGGTTTTCTTGTCAGGATATACACCCGTAGTTACTTTTGTGGGCCTCTGGTGAAGGAGTAATAATAAAGATCATAATGAAAGTTCATTAATTGTATTATTTCTATTTAAACAATACATCAAATACAGCGGTTCAAGATACAAAATACGTTAATAATTATATACAATAAGTAATACGGCAAGGTGCATTGCTTGCACTAAGATTAATAAAACAATTGCTCGGTGCAAGTAAATCTACTTGACGTCCCCATATCTACTTGGTGCACGGCATTCAAATACTCAGCTAACTCGGTGCAGCAAATCTACTTGGTGCACTGCATTCAACTTGAATACTCAGCGTACTCGGTGCATGCAAATCTACTTGGTGCACTGCATCTAAAAACTCTCACCATGTAACTTTACTTGGTGCTGCAAATCTATTGGTGCACTGCATTTAAGAGAGACTGCTAACTGCATGGAGGTTGTTGGAGAGAATCTCAACGTAGGAACATGCGTTCCTTATTTTATACAACGTGTGACGTAATACACATGTTCTTCATAAACAAGAACACGTAACATAACATTTGGCGCGCTATACTGAAACTAAGTATAAACAAATACAAAATGAATAATTACACATATAAATAGAGTCGATATATAGATTTAAAGAAGTCAGCATATAAAATATAAAGTCAAAGTAAACTATTTCTTCTGTAAAATACGAAACAGAACACAACAACGGACATCTGCGTGTATCGAGTGTGGAACGGAGACCACAGTAAAAATATCAGCTTTCAAATCACCGGGGCGTAACACTACCCCCTACCTTATAGAAAAATGATTTGTCCTCAAATATGAGAGTTTGTTTGTCATGCAAATGTCATTTCATAAGGTAACATAGAATCAACACAAAATGTCTTAACTTTGTGAGCAACTTGGTAGTCTCTTGGTGTAAGATACAACGATAATGTTTTGTAAGAAACACATCATAGAAATATTAAATATAACAAGTCATCATTCAATCATGCAGGTATTTTCACTCTTCAGACCGTCTTCCTCTTCCTGTACATCGTCTTCTGTAAAATTTTGATCATAATTTGATAGTATATATCTCACCTAATAATAATATCTTGTGGTGAGATAAAAAGTTCTTTGTCGATATAAAGTTCAATAAAATATTATTGTTGTATAAATGTCTTTATGGTATTCAATAAATGGTTGACTCGCCGCTTCAAGTCTAATAAAAATCAGTTCATATGTACAGTGCTTGTTACGGTTGTCACATAAACAAAATATATACTATGTCCAGTCGCTGATATTACAATTCGATATCCAAATAAGCAATAGTATTCCACAGACAATATACCAGTCACAGGACCATACTAAAAATTCCCCAATACTCCACAGATATTCTCATCACAGGACGTACGGGTAACACCCTTAAAATATATAAGTCTTCCACAGACATTCTTTCGTCACAGGAACCGACTTCAAAAACATCATTAGCAACAGCATTCCACAGACAATATACCAGTCACAGGACTATACTGCTCCTAAAATATGATATTTCACAGATACTCGATCACAGAATATACACATACAAAAATCACCGGTACTCCACAGATATTCATCACAGGACGTACAAGTAAAACCCTTAAAATATATAAGTCTTCCACAGACATTTTCCGTCACAGGATAACTTAGAAAATAAAACAGCAAACCATTCAACTAATTCATGATAACATGAATATATATCAGCGACAAGACTTACAAACAAACAATTCATTGACTTGTATCCATGTAATTTACATCCGATACAATAGCATAAAATTTGTCTGGTTCCATGGCCTAATTTTTTTTTACTCATGGAGCTTGACTTATGCTATTATTTCCGCATCGGGTATACTTACAGAGACATTTAACTATTTCTGCGTTCAGTGTGTTTTTATTACAAAGCGGTAGTTTGGACTACTACTAGTTCTTGCAAATTTTACTTCGACAGCATAAGATCAACGACAGGAAGACAACAACAACTAAATTGAACGATTCAACGAGCTTTTGTTTCTACTTTTCTGCATATTTCTGCACTACAGTCAGTAATAAATATTTAAAACATAAAAAATGAAAACATATATCATAAGAAAACAATATTTATAGAATTATTCTCTATAAGGACAAGCTTTTCTGACATGTCCTTTTTCACCACAGCGAAAGCATTTATTCTTTGACTCAATAGACATTCCAGCGACAGCATTAGTTAAGCTATGATACCTTATTCTATCTGCTTGGTTAAAAGTATCATATCTTATAGCTAAGATTTCTGCTTCATTGATATTTTTAAGCCTTGACTCTCGTATTCTAAGACGCATTTCAGGGTCATTTAATGAATCTATAAACCGATCCAAAGCCAGTATATCAGTCACAGAGGAAGGGGCACCAGGATAAGCACAGCGAGTCATTTTTTTAATATCTTGACTGAGGGCAGATAGAGATTCATCATCTTTTCTTACTTTAGTCTGTAATTGAGCTCTGAATATCTCAGACCTATGAACTGAACCAAATCTATTATGAAGGGCATCAACTAGGCAATCAAAATCTCGCCTTTTAAACTCGTTTAATTCATTTAAAATGGCTCTAGCGCAACCTTTCAAACTGCTAGCTAGACAGAGTGACATTGTATTATAATCCCAACCATTAACTTCAGCTAAAATTTGAAACTTACTGAGATATTCTTCTATACCATCAGTACCATCATAAGGTTGTGGTTTCATATTAACTTTGTGTTTTGGAGTAATACCAGCATGATAACTTGGATGAGATTGCATACTCCTTGAATTTTGAATATTATTGTAATTTTGATAACTGCATGTTTCAGAATTTGAAGGTACTGCATGTGTTTTTATGATATCAGCTTCTGGAACAATAATTTCTGATCTTTCAGATTGAATTTGATCAGATTTAGACTTTTGTTTACTAAACTCTTCTCTTAAATTAAATATTTGTTCTTCCAAATGATTTTCTAACTGTGTGATTTGATTTTGAAATTTGTCTTCTATCATAGAAAGCTTTGCTGCATTTTGTTGTGTCACCATATGAAATGTATCTCTTATTTGATTTGTTAGAGATTCAAATATGTCTCCTACTACAGGTGAAATAGCTGTTAAACTATTAAATTGATTGTCTGCTTGAATAGATTCATAACTCTGCGAACTTATTCTCTCTGCATGTGTAATATTCTCCACTGTATCATCACTAGCAATTAATGATCTATCTATTGGATTAAATTGGATTATATCAGACTGCAAGGAATCATCCATTTTAAAATGATTTTATATTTCAAACTTCACCAGATAATTTTTTTTATACTTAAAAATTTATAAAATCCCACTTCTGACACCAATGTAACGTTCTGGGGTTTTCTTGTCAGGATATACACCCGTAGTTACTTTTGTGGGCCTCTGGTGAAGGAGTAATAATAAAGATCATAATGAAAGTTCATTAATTGTATTATTTCTATTTAAACAATACATCAAATACAGCGGTTCAAGATACAAAATACGTTAATAATTATATACAATAAGTAATACGGCAAGGTGCATTGCTTGCACTAAGATTAATAAAACAATTGCTCGGTGCAAGTAAATCTACTTGACGTCCCCATATCTACTTGGTGCACGGCATTCAAATACTCAGCTAACTCGGTGCAGAAAATCTACTTGGTGCACTGCATTCAACTTGAATACTCAGCGTACTCGGTGCATGCAAATCTACTTGGTGCACTGCATCTAAAAACTCTCACCAAGCAACTTTACTTGGTGCTGCAAATCTACTTGGTGCACTGCATTTAAGAGAGACTGCTAACTGCATGGAGGTTGTTGGAGAGAATCTCAACGTAGGAACATGCGTTCCTTATTTTATACAACGTGTGACGTAATACACAAGTTCTTCATAAAAAAGAACACGTAACATAACATTTGGCGCGCTATACTGAAACTAAATATAAACAAATACAAAACACTGGACACTTTAAATTTGCAAAACACTCATTTGCAAATCCGCCGCCGCCTCAAATAAAAGCTACAGTGTCATGTATATAACCAAAATGTGCGGAATTACATGGGATTCAATAATTTCATTGGGTTTCTACTGTTACTATTATATTTATTTTGCTATTTGATTTATAAAAACATGGGATTTTCAATATCCCATGGGACAGGGCAAAATCCCATGGGATTGACCATTATCCCATGGGATTTTGGTAAAATCCCATGGGATTTTTTTTGGTCCCATGGGATAATTGTAGTCCCATGGGATTTTTGTTGTCCCATGGGACCAAAAAAGTCCCATGGGATTATAATTATTCCATGGGCTTTTTAATATCCCATGGGACAAAATAAAATCCTATGGGATTCAAATTATAAATATAAATATAATTATACAGTAATGTATATGTTACAATGAATGCTGTTTGGTAGTAAAAAGTTTTAAATGTATACAAGTTTTTTTATATTTTATATATATATATATTTTTTTCAATTTGTTTCAAACATGTTTTTTATTTGTTTATATGACAATAAAAATTATTCTTATTTTGGAATGTATAATAATATTTACGGTCAAAGAGTAAAGTCCTTTCACTGAAACAAAATGATGACATGTCTAAATAAATGAATAAAATATTGTTTTGAAATCTTTGTCTTGTTTATCATGTTTATTATATTATGAAAAATAGAACTGAAAAAAATATTTTATATTCTGACTAAATAGTTTACTCTTCTCATGAGGTAATGTTATCTTTTGTTATAGTATCATTGCAATACATAAATATGCAAACAATTTGAGTTATAAACCTTTCTGGTGTACATAATATTATGCTTATATTTGCAAATTTATAATACTTTTTCTGTTAAAGTTGTAGTTTTCTTTTTTTATTGCTTGCTATGTACAATTATTCAGTTCACTATACATGCTGTACAAGAGTCAAGTCAATAAATTATTTCATCCACCAGAATATTCCTGCAATTCTTAGACAGAACATTTTTTCAATCTGTTCTTCAAAGATCTTCCTCGTACATCTTTATTGGATGGAGCGATTCAAATGAGAAGACAAAGCAAGTTTATTTGGACAACAACATACTAATATTTTTGTCATTCGTTCCTTCTTCCAATTGTTGCATTTACATGATCAAGTTCTTGTGCATCTATGATCCTGATGATATGACTCCTTTTTGTTTATAGTCATTATGTTGAAATATCCTCTTTTTAATAAATGTAGGAAAAAACAGGGTCCATTTCAAATTCACAAAAAAAGTCACACTATGGAGAAAAATATCAACTTTAAGTTTTCTGTTCAGTATTGATCTGTTGAATGATGACCATGAAAATCGAGATGTCTGACCTACAAATACACAAAACTTAAAAATTATCAGTGAAGAGAAATACAGCAATAAAATAGCTATGTTATCATGTTTATGAACATTTTGATAAACTTTCATTTGAATATTCATTGTTAGTACTCTTATTTTAGTGCTTTGTGTCTATGATTTACATATTACCGGTTGTTGTTCGGTTCCTTGTTGCAGACTTTTGAGTTAACCGGACCATTGCAACAAATGTTTACAATTTGTTCAAATATTATGCTGTTATTAAACCACTGTGGGGTACGGAATTTGCTCATTGTCAAAGGCTGTACAGAACTATTTTTGTTAAATTAAGGGGGCTCGCAGGTCAAAATCATTTTCTTTTTCTTAATATAGGATTTCACTATATTTTTCTGTTTATGACGTTTATCTTATACTTAATAGACTTAATAGAAAAATGATATAAAAATGGGGTTGCCATTCATTTACGCTTACAATCCACCTTCGAAAGAAGCATACATTTTTGTAAAGGTACTTTTTTTCTGTTGAACTAAAAGGAGAAATAGAGGTAATATCGAAATAAAAATGAACTAAATTATATAAATAGCTTAAATTTTACAATAGTTTAGTTTAAGTACAGCTCATTTGAAAATGATAATAAAAAATATAGGTCACCGATGAGTTAAAAAAGATATTACAATTGTAATGCAAAAAAATGACATTTTTGCACCAAAGGGAGATAATTTGGAGCTTTTTCAATGCTATATATGCATTTTAAAAGTCATATTGAGCCATAACGAATTGATTGTTTTGAATGATTTTTTTACCATATAATAAAGTAACAACTAACAAAGTTATAAATAAAATAAATTAAGAAAAAAATAAATTTAATGTTATTCTAAAATTGTTATACCTTTGAGCCTATTTAAATGTTATTTGATCTCTATTGGAGAAAAGTCTCATTGGAAATCAGACTGCTTCTTATTTTTATATCAACCTGGCCATATTATGCCTGTTCAATATCAGGCGCTTGTACATAGTTCAGTGGTTGATGTTGGTTCATATCCGTCATTTTTGTTTTTCATAATTTTTTTTGTTTTTATAAATTAGTCTGGTATATTTGAAGCTTGAATTGATGCTTTGTTTCAAATTTTGTTAATGTTGTCTTTTATAGCTTACTATATTATGTATAGGGTATGGGTTTTCTCTTTACTTACAGTGGACTTACCATTTAGGCTTTGTTGACCTCTGTAAATCTATTTTTGTTGATACAGTAATTTCTTCTGTTTATAGTTTCCCTTTATCTTTAGTATTCTTGCCCTACACATAAAGGGTAAACATTATCATTTAATGACAAAAATAACTACTGTAACATAATTAGTAGGCAACTGAGAATTTTGCCTCATTTGGACCATGAACCATGAGAATGAGGTCAAGGTCATATAAAATATGGCAGACAGACATGTGCATCTTACAATCATTCCATTCACTAAATAAAGGGGCCTTATTGCTTACAGTATCCGGAAAATAGACCAAACCACAAAAACTAAACATTTTCATAGTTCCTTATACCCAGCCACATTCATTATGTATGTGCCTGTTCCAAGTCAGGAGCCCTATAATTCAGTGATTTTTGTTTGTTTATTTGTAACATGTCTGTTTTCCATTTTTTTGTACATAAAATAGGTCGTTAGTCTTCTTGTTTGAATTGTTTTAAATTGTCATTTCTGGACCTTTTAAAGCTGACTATGCAGTATGGGCTTTGTTCATTGTTGAAGGCTGTACGGTGACCTTGAGTTGTTAATATCTGTTTCATTTGGTCTCTTGTGGAGAATTGTCCAATAATATCCCATTCTCTTTTTTTATATTGTCCAATGTACTTTGAAAATAAAGTAAAATGAAACTTCTCAGTCAGACATATATGCACCTAGTTGACCTTTTGCTAATTTGAAAATAAGAAAGTAGAAAAACTGGCCAAAAAAACAAAAAGATAACATTAAGCAATGAAACATAAAAATGAGGTCAAGATTGAAAAAAACATGACAGACCATCATATCAGGGCCTTTTATAGCTGACTATACGGTATGGGCTTTGCTCATTGTTGAAGACCGTACAGTGACCTATAGTTGTTAATGTCTGTGTCATTTTGGTCTCTTGTGGACAGTTGTTTCATTGGCAATCATACCATATCTTATTTTTTATATAACATGTACATCCCTAAAACATTTGTAAAAATGTCCATACAACAAATATACTAGAAATGTTGCATACAACATGTACAATATTAAAAAACCCAACCAAAACAAAATAACTTAACCATTACCACTGAACCATGAAAATGAGGTCAAGGTCAGATGAAACTTGCCAGTTGGACATGCATACCTTACAACATTGTACAATCATTTCATACAATCATTAAAAGTAAATATAGTAGACACATTTTTTATGGTATCTGAGATATGGACGTGACCACAAAAGCTTAGCTTGTTCACTGATCCATGAAATAAGGTCAAACCAAGTGAAAACTGTCTGGGCAGTGTTCCAGCTAGGATTTCAAAAGGGCAGGGTGCCAATCCTAAAAAAGCGCATTTAACGTGTGATATGATATTACGAAAAGGGCATGTTTTAATAAAGATATTAATCAAACATTGTGTTTATTCGTTGAAATCACTGGTTATACAAGAACTACATCCTTAGCCCATATAGAACTCTATCTATATAACTCAATAATAGAAATTAAGGATACTAAAAAAACTTAACTGTTTTTCAATGCAGTCACTTAGCCATAAAATGAGGTCACTCAATGTCAATGAACACATGACAGACAAAAACTTCATAACATAAGGCATGTATATATACAAAGTATGAATGGTCCAGGTCTTCTGTCGTCTAAATATTAGGCTTTAATTAAAAAGTAAGTTCACTTTATCACTAGTATTTTGGGGTTCGTGAGGATAGAAAACCAGATAAATTGACACAAATCCCTGTGGTATGACAATATACATGTGCTATAATGTTAGTCCAAATGATAATGACGTCTTGCATGGCTATTTCAACTTTTTTCTGGGATGCTGTCATAGTAAAAAAAAAGCCTTGCAAGACATTATAGTTGTTTGTATTACAAAAAGAAGTTTCTTACTTGTTAGTTGTTAGGGGCTAGCAAAAAAGATTTATTTAAAGTCGGTTATACATATAACAATACAACATAAATTAAGCTCTGTAGAGCTTTTAAACAACATACATATGACAAGCACAATACATAAAACATAAAGCTTATCACTGAGATAGTAGTTTCAGATAGAGGGAGACAAGGTCATCCAAACCCTATTCAATCTGAATGTAGGCCAGAAATTCACAGGACAAAAAGTCACAGTCAAAAAGTCACAGACAAAAAGTCACAGGACAAAAAGTCAATTGAGTTTGAGATTATTTTTCTTTGTATTTTTTTTGTATTTTTCTGAAAGATTTATACATGAAGCAACTTTGTAATTAAAATTTATTCAATAAATATCGCCACAGACGAAAAAAAAGTTTGTCCAGAAAAAAATCCATAGCTCCTCCCCACCAGAAAATCAAATCGGTTGCTGCCTTATGTCCTGTGACTTTCTGTCCGTTTACCTTCCATCTAAATCAGTGAAATGAATAATTGTTCTTTGCAGAAGTCCGGGTAACGAGTCGATATCTGTTATTAATCATGCAAATTGAGAGTCAACACTTACACAATACCTTTTTTCAGAATGTCAGCTAAAAACAAAGGATCACTAGTGATAGGGGAGTGTAACCGATGAATTGATCCTGAATCAGATAAGAATTTCCAACTAACTGAGAACCTCTTTAAAATTGAGCACAGTAATGCTACTAAAAATATTTTATTTCCCTAATTTATCGCTATTTTTTTGCTATAATTATTAAATCTTCAGGCGACTGTGCTTTGAGTGAATATAAATAAGGACGAGGGCTTCACGAATAAATATAAATCTGAAATACTGGAACATAGTTTAGCAGAGCTTGAACAGCTAGCAGAGAAAACTTACACATACATCTCGAAGTTATTTATGATTAATACAGACTGTGCTCCTGAATAAAGCTGTTAAATACATTATGTAATTTGTGTTTTCCAGCACCTCACCCAGCACCCTGGCCCAGCACACTAAGTAAGCAAAGTATAATATAAAAATGAGTATGTTCATAGCGTTTGATTGGGGGGGGGGGGGGGGGGGGGGGGGGGTAGGAGGGGTCCTGATACCGAAATCCCGAGGTCCCGAATTTCAATGAATTTAAATCCCGCATCCCGAAATTCGAAAAAAAAAAAGAATTCCCCTTCATGATTGTAGCGCGTGTGCGTCCCGAACATCTAAGGGCATCACATACCTGTTATTGCTCAATCTCGTGTGGCTAAACATCCCGAATGGATCAATCCAGAAATCCCGAGCTTAAATACACCCGATGCCGAAGTCCCGGTAAAGGTCCTACCCCCCTCTTTGATTCAACGTTTGTTTGGATATTTTGGGATCATATAAACACCACCTAGGCCGCCTTGGTGCACTAAGCTCAGTAACTGCACTAAGCCCATGATTGGATGGTGCTATGAATGAAAAAAAAACCAAAAAAAAAAAACAGAACATCGGACGTAGTTTTTCATGAAGATAATGTATCTGAATTTTTTAGTCATTAAAAATTGTAGTTAAGTCGTAATTTGATTTTTTCTGTCATCAAAGGTTTTGTCCGACGGCACGTGCCAGTAATTAACCAGGTTATAAAATCACTGATCCTTGAAGAAATAAAGAAACATAACAATTACACGGCTTATATATAATTACACCTTTTTGTTTGTCGTCTTATATATGTTGTGTACAAGTTATCATTTTGTACAAATTATAATTTGTACAAAAAAATTGTACAAATTATAATTTGTATTTTGACTTTGTACAAATTGTAATTTGTACAAAAAGTGCCTGTACACATTATAATTTGTACAAAATAAGGCTAAATTTCACTTATAACTTGTACAATATTTTAAATATAATAAGTTTCAAATCAAATGATAAAAAATAAATTCAATTTTAATTACGAATCAATATGAAACACACTGATAACTCTATTTACAATACTATACAATAATATATAATGCTCTTATTTGTTTGAGCAGGTTAGCGAACCATGACACCTCGAATTACACAATACATTTTGCTTTTTACATTTACACTTTGAATTGTTACAACCGCCTTTACATTTGCAAGAGAGATAACCCTGTCCACCAGTTTTTGAAATTTTTTTCACAATTTCCCTAAGGGAAAGTTGTAAATCTGGAATTTGTGTAACTGACAAAGAAGAGTCACTAATTGATTCTAGTTGGTTTCTGCTTAAGACTCCTGATAAATTACCAGCTATTGTCCCTACACGATATCCAAAATTTCCTACTTCTACAACAACACCTTGTATGTACTTTTGTAAATGACCATGTGAAACACCAGTGAACAGGAGTTCAATTTATAACCTCAAGGCAAAATAAAGGAATCAATATGAATTTAAAAATAGCATTGAACAGTTTTTATAGTGGGTATCAATACATTTTTATCACAATATCCATATGATAAATTGTTGTACAAGTTATAAGTGAAATTTAGCCTTATTTTGCACAAATTATAATTTGTACAGGCACTTTTTGTACAAATTATATAATTTGTACAAAGTCAAAATACAAATTATAATTTGTACAATTTTTTTGTACAAATTATAATTTGTACAAAATGATAACTTGTACACAACATATATTTTGTTTATGCGTGCATTTTGTTTTTGTAGGATAAAACAAAACTTTGTATTTCTTTCTTTTTTGTGTGTATTTGTTGATAGGTTATTTTGACTTTTAAATAAGTATTGTGCACTATCCAAATAAGAAGTACCGTATGGGGAAAATCGTGTGACATCACATCTGTCCAGTTTTTAAGCTGTCATTTATTATACGACAGAACGAGACGGTGGTGTCAAACAATGATGATTTAACTAAACATACATATACAGAAATTAGACTAAATTATTACTATATAATTATCATGTCTCTAAAACATTTCCGTTCTGTAAAACAATATAACTACTTAACCTAAAAATATTTCAGTTCTGTAAAAACCTAACTGTTAATCAAGCATATAAAAAACTATTCTTCTACTATTCAATTTTGATTTAAACTTTTTGCCGGCTAAATCTGAAAAATAAAGTTGACTAAACGGTATGCGTTTTCTCATCGTTTAAGGTTGTATTACGCGACCTTTATGTGCTTTTATCTTCGTCATTCCATCTCTGGACAGTGGTGGATAGTTGTCTCATTGGCAATCATACCATAACTATATATTTATATGAAATATAAATTTAATTATAATTACCTCTTGCAGAATTTCAAGCGGTCTGTAACACTTGTTGAAAATGTGTTGCATTGAACCCCAAGGACGCCACATTTTAACTCTTATATTTAAAATAAGTCTGTATTATAATTTGTATCTATTCGTGCAAATATTGAAACAGTAAATGGGGAAGAATAAAAAGAAAGAAATAGACTACAATATAGTCCGCTTTGAGTAAAAGCCAATTTCTATTGTTTTTACAATTATTTCCGCAAATCTTTTATTTCGAAAAGCGCAAACAAACACTTTTTCAAAATATTTTTTTTCTAACAAAGCATCAAAGAAAAGATCAACAGCCCTTTTATCATTACTAGTTAGGAACAAAGAAAATAATTTACTGGTTAAAAGATAATCCCTCAGAATTGATTGGATCAATTAACAAGGGGATCAGACATTACACAAGTGGAACGCGTGTCACGTTAAAAATGTTAATAACTTTTAAATCTCTTTATATCATGGAACCAACTTTTAACATATTTTTTTTAAAATAATGATTTATCTTTATTAATGATCTTGGTGCATACATTGTATTTAACCTTTGCTTCATATCCTTAGTGCAGTATTTATAAATTTGTCATTGGATTCAATCAACAATATTTTTTGTTCAATTCTTTCTATTTCATAATTTTGTCAAAGTGTATTTTTAAAGTTTTAAATTTTAAAGATAAAATGAATATTCCATTTTGATTTGAGGAAAATCTTTTTGAACCGTAATGCTATGGTCAGTCAACTGATTTGTTGCAAAGCTGATTACAGGTAATTAACATACAGTAATTTTCCATTACGACAGTGCGTTACCCTCTGGCTCTGGTGTGTATAACGTTTAATTTTTCTAGAGAACATCCTGTCTATGTGTAATACAGATTGATGACATTACACAAAATTTCTTTTGTCAAATGTGCTTAGGTATCTGTGTCCATTCCCTATTTCAACACCACAAATTTTTCGAAGAAAAAAAATAAAAATCATTTATATGAAATAAAGAAGAAAAGTAGCAAATATAAACTTCAGTAACTGCGCATCGAGTAAACATAATTTCAATAATTGCACGAACCAACTCTTGAGAAAACGTATACATTTTGTACATGTATGTAGATGTGTTTAAAAAGACAAATTCCCGTTGGCTTTATTTCACACTAAGTCATAAAAGAGGGACGAAAGATACCAAAGGGACAGTCAAACTCATAAATCTAAAACAAACTGACAACGCCATGGCTAAAAATAAAAAAGACAAACAGAAAAACAATAGTACACACGACACAACATAGAAAACTAAAGAATAAACAACACGAACCCCACCAAAAACTAGGGGTGATCTCAGGTGCTCCGGAAGGGTAAGCAGATCCTGCTCCACATGTGGCACCCGTCGTGTTGCTTAAGTGATTACAAATCCGGTAAATAGTCTAATTCGGTAGGTCATATTCATGAAAGGGAAGGGGATTGTAGTTACGACATAAGGAACATATCCGATATCATTTGTGAAACGGTTATTCCATAACGGTCAACCAACTCGTGATGGCGTCCGTAAAATTTACGAAGGGATGATTTCAACTTCACCATTTGGAACTCTTGGTTTAATAGCTTCCTTGTGAGCAGCAAACCTCTATCAAGAAAATCATGATAGGAAATGCAAGCACGGGAATATCGTATCAATTGGGAGATATATACCCCGTATGCAGGTGCTGCTGGAATGTTGCTACTTAGAAATGGAAAGTTCACAATTGGAAAGCTGAAATCATCTCTTTTGTCGTAAAGTTTTGTTTTCAACCGACCCTCATTGTCAATTTCTAGATGTAAGTCAAGATATGAAGCCGACTTAACTGTATCTGTAGTATCCTTTATCTCTAGTTCGATTGGATAGATGCGTTCCACATAGTCACCAAATTTTGAATTGTTTAGTGAAAGAACATCATCTATATAGCGGAAAGTAGAGTTAAAGGATATTGCTAACTTCTTATCTTTCTTCCTAAGAAGTTCCTGCATGAAGTCAGCCTCATAATAATAAAGAAACAAGTCGGCGAGTAGAGGGGCACAGTTTGTTCCCATTGGAATGCCGACAGTCTGTTGAAAAACACGTCCTCCGAACGTAACAAATATGTTGTCAATCAAGAAATCAAGCATCTTGATAATATCAGTTTCAGAGAATTTTTTGTTTGAATCAGAGTGATTCTTTACAAAGTAGGATTTATCCCTCCCTAAGACAAGATACTTGTATCTACGTTGGCCATTCTTTTTTATGAAGCAAAGTAATATCAACTCTTTCAATTTGTCTTTTAGTTTGGAATGTGGAATACTTGTGTACAGGGTAGAAAAGTCAAATGTTTTAATACTGTTACAAGATGAAAGAGAGTTAGATTGTATGTACTCTAAAAGATCTTTTGAATTTTTAAGTATCCACATCTGATTCACGCCACCTCTAGAATAGGCAGTTTCACAATAACTTTGAAGCCCGTCTTTGATTGCTGATAAAATAGATGTTAATAATTTAGAAAGAGGTTTCGTGGAGCACTTGGAAGACCCAGCAATATACCGTTGTTTGTAAGGACACTTATGTAGTTTAGGTATCCAATACAGTGATGGAAGATCCAGTTCTTCATCTTTGGTTGAAATTCCAAAGGAACATAGAACAGACCTATGATTATCCAGGATTTCCTCTTTGGTAAGTGTCGTGAGGGTATATGTTGAGTTACCAAGTGAATTGTCAATACCTAATTCGTTTATCAAGCAGTTGATGTAGTGACTTTTACACACAAAAACGATGTTATTTGGGGCTTTATCTGCAGGGACAACAACATATTTGTCATGGAGGTCGGATAGGTGTTTTGCAACATTTGGGTCTTTAAAGATTGACGTAGCATGGGCATTGATGGACCCATTCAGTTTCTTAATTCTGATTTGTATCAACGACCTCACTGCCTTAATCCATTCGGAAAGAGTGTCTACGTCTTCCTTCTCGCGCTTAGCCCATTGCCTGGCACAATCCTCGACTGAATCCATCATAAGATAACTAGAAGTAAGCAGTGGTTGACCCAGAAATTTTCCAGAAGTGGGGACCCATTGACTTCCTAAGAGGGGGTCCCTTCCAGTCATGCTTCAGCGATTCCCTATATAATCTACCATTTTTTCCAAGATAGAGGGGGGGGGGGGGGGGGTGTAAAAAAACTAAATCCGCCTCTGCTAATTGGGAAGTTATTTCGCAGGACATAAAAAGTCACGTAAGACATGTACATATAAGTTTTAGTGAGCGTTGAGGGTATATATATTCGATTGATAACTTATTTAATAATCTTGTAATTTTTGTTTGGAGATATAATAAGACATGTATTATATGTCTCTGATAAAATCAAACCATGATCTTTAAAGGTGTTATTTAAGTTTGAATCGGCTGTCTTTTGCATTGGGATGCCAAAACATTAATGTTATTTACAAAAATGCCAAAACCTGCAAATATATTTTAGGCAGAAAGAAGATTTTTTCGTAATTTTTTTTAGAAATATTAATAAGTACATGTACATAGTCATTTCTTCCACCCCTTGATGAAATTTAAATGGCGAGACGTTAACTATTAAACTATCTATCGCCGTTATTTTGGATACGTCACGGATGACCGATGATCATATTCAATACCAATCATCATTTGAATTTGGTTAATTGATCTTTAACAGTTTAATGATGAGGACTGATTGGTGATGGCAGAGAATATGTCTCTGGTGATGGTTATAAACACATAGAAGTAAACTTAGCAACAACAAAAAAATGTTTCCTTGGAAAAAATTATAAAAATATACGAATATGCCAAGGATTTGTATAGTTGTAACTATACAAATCCTTGAATATGCTAAATATTTTTTTCTATCGTATGTAATAATTGAAGACGTTTAGAAACATAAAAATCTTCACATAGTTGGGAAATTTTCAATTCAAGTTATTTCATTTAAAAACGCCACGGTTTAGAAATAAAGGCCCGCGTTGATATCAAAACCCCTTTTAATAAGGGTTTATCCCTCAGAGAGGTTTGTCTACTTTCGTCTATTTATATTGCCGAACATTCTATAATCAAGGATTTGTACAAGCCCTTGCTATAATATAATGAATCTCGTCACCAATATCCCCATTATTACATAAAGTACATGCACAATCTTCTCAGTTTGCCATCTAACAATTCAAAACGAAACTTTGAGTCGAAACTGAAGTACCAAATTTATAAAAAGAATCACTATTTTTGTAGCAGTAGACTTCGAAAATTAACTGCATATATTTTTTTTCAAAGCTCCTGAAATAATTTAACATATTAACATAATCTATAGACAAATTACATATGAAAATCTTTTTAGAAGTATGTGAGCGTATATGTTTATTTACCCCCTTTTTTCCTTCTATAAAATTTAATTGTAAACGATTTTGTTTCTTAATGTGTGTTTGCTAATTAACTGGGGTTCATGCTGTCAAAAGTCAAAAATGTCTCCCTGTATATAAGTTATTGATAAAAAAAAATATTTGAAGCCGCCATGCAGAAGAATAAATAATTTCCTGAACTAAAATACATTTATCTGTAGATAAAGACAATTCGCATAAAACATTCTCTCATATATTTAAACAATTGTAAAATAATTAATTCTGTTTACTAATACTTTTCTTGCTCGGGTTTTTTTTTATGCCCATAGCTCTTCATATATTCGAATGATAATTACTGATCACAAATTTTCCGGATGCTATTTAAATGTTATTTGATCTCTATTGGAGAAAAGTCTCATTGGAAATCAGACTGCTTCTTATTTTTATATCAACCTGGCCATATTATGCCTGTTCAATATCAGGCGCTTGTACATAGTTCAGTGGTTGATGTTGGTTCATATCCGTCATTTTTGTTTTTCATAATTTTTTTTGTTTTTATAAATTAGTCTGGTATATTTGAAGCTTGAATTGATGCTTTGTTTCAAATTTTGTTAATGTTGTCTTTTATAGCTTACTATATTATGTATAGGGTATGGGTTTTCTCTTTACTTACAGTGGACTTACCATTTAGGCTTTGTTGACCTCTGTAAATCTATTTTTGTTGATACAGTAATTTCTTCTGTTTATAGTTTCCCTTTATCTTTAGTATTCTTGCCCTACACATAAAGGGTAAACATTATCATTTAATGACAAAAATAACTACTGTAACATAATTAGTAGGCAACTGAGAATTTTGCCTCATTTGGACCATGAACCATGAGAATGAGGTCAAGGTCATATAAAATATGGCAGACAGACATGTGCATCTTACAATCATTCCATTCACTAAATAAAGGGGCCTTATTGCTTACAGTATCCGGAAAATAGACCAAACCACAAAAACTAAACATTTTCATAGTTCCTTATACCCAGCCACATTCATTATGTATGTGCCTGTTCCAAGTCAGGAGCCCTATAATTCAGTGATTTTTGTTTGTTTATTTGTAACATGTCTGTTTTCCATTTTTTGTACATAAAATAGGTCGTTAGTCTTCTTGTTTGAATTGTTTTAAATTGTCATTTCTGGACCTTTTAAAGCTGACTATGCAGTATGGGCTTTGTTCATTGTTGAAGGCTGTACGGTGACCTTGAGTTGTTAATATCTGTTTCATTTGGTCTCTTGTGGAGAATTGTCCAATAATATCCCATTCTCTTTTTTTATATTGTCCAATGTACTTTGAAAATAAAGTAAAATGAAACTTCTCAGTCAGACATATATGCACCTAGTTGACCTTTTGCTAATTTGAAAATAAGAGAGTAGAAAAACTGGCCAAAAAAACAAAAAGATAACATTAAGCAATGAAACATAAAAATGAGGTCAAGATTGAAAAAAACATGACAGACCATCATATCAGGGCCTTTTATAGCTGACTATACGGTATGGGCTTTGCTCATTGTTGAAGACCGTACAGTGACCTATAGTTGTTAATGTCTGTGTCATTTTGGTCTCTTGTGGACAGTTGTTTCATTGGCAATCATACCATATCTTATTTTTTATATAACATGTACATCCCTAAAACATTTGTAAAAATGTCCATACAACAAATATACTAGAAATGTTGCATACAACATGTACAATATTAAAAAACCCAACCAAAACAAAATAACTTAACCATTACCACTGAACCATGAAAATGAGGTCAAGGTCAGATGAAACTTGCCAGTTGGACATGCATACCTTACAACATTGTACAATCATTTCATACAATCATTAAAAGTAAATATAGTAGACACATTTTTTATGGTATCTGAGATATGGACGTGACCACAAAAGCTTAGCTTGTTCACTGATCCATGAAATAAGGTCAAACCAAGTGAAAACTGTCTGGGCAGTGTTCCAGCTAGGATTTCAAAAGGGCAGGGTGCCAATCCTAAAAAAGCGCATTTAACGTGTGATATGATATTACGAAAAGGGCATGTTTTAATAAAGATATTAATCAAACATTGTGTTTATTCGTTGAAATCACTGGTTATACAAGAACTACATCCTTAGCCCATATAGAACTCTATCTATATAACTCAATAATAGAAATTAAGGATACTAAAAAAACTTAACTGTTTTTCAATGCAGTCACTTAGCCATAAAATGAGGTCACTCAATGTCAATGAACACATGACAGACAAAAACTTCATAACATAAGGCATGTATATATACAAAGTATGAATGGTCCAGGTCTTCTGTCGTCTAAATATTAGGCTTTAATTAAAAAGTAAGTTCACTTTATCACTAGTATTTTGGGGTTCGTGAGGATAGAAAACCAGATAAATTGACACAAATCCCTGTGGTATGACAATATACATGTGCTATAATGTTAGTCCAAATGATAATGACGTCTTGCATGGCTATTTCAACTTTTTTCTGGGATGCTGTCATAGTAAAAAAAAAGCCTTGCAAGACATTATAGTTGTTTGTATTACAAAAAGAAGTTTCTTACTTGTTAGTTGTTAGGGGCTAGCAAAAAAGATTTATTTAAAGTCGGTTATACATATAACAATACAACATAAGCTCTGTAGAGCTTTTAAACAACATACATATGACAAGCACAATACATAAAACATAAAGCTTATCACTGAGATAGTAGTTTCAGATAGAGGGAGACAAGGTCATCCAAACCCTATTCAATCTGAATGTAGGCCAGAAATTCACAGGACAAAAAGTCACAGTCAAAAAGTCACAGACAAAAAGTCACAGGACAAAAAGTCAATTGAGTTTGAGATTATTTTTCTTTGAACAAGAAAATACTTTTTTTTTTGTATTTTTCTGAAAGATTTATACATGAAGCAACTTTGTAATTAAAATTTATTCAATAAATATCGCCACAGACGAAAAAAAAGTTTGTCCAGAAAAAAATCCATAGCTCCTCCCCACCAGAAAATCAAATGGTTGCTGCCTTATGTCCTGTGACTTTCTGTCCGTTTACCTTCCATCTAAATCAGTGAAATGAATAATTGTTCTTTGCAGAAGTCCGGGTAACGAGTCGATATCTGTTATTAATCATGCAAATTGAGAGTCAACACTTACACAATACCTTTTTTCAGAATGTCAGCTAAAAACAAAGGATCACTAGTGATAGGGGAGTGTAACCGATGAATTGATCCTGAATCAGATAAGAATTTCCAACTAACTGAGAACCTCTTTACAATTGAGCACAGTAATGCTACTAAAAATATTTTATTTCCCTAATTTATCGCTATTTTTTTGCTATAATTATTAAATCTTCAGGCGACTGTGCTTTGAGTGAATATAAATAAGGACGAGGGCTTCACGAATAAATATAAATCTGAAATACTGGAACATAGTTTAGCAGAGCTTGAACAGCTAGCAGAGAAAACTTACACATACATCTCGAAGTTATTTATGATTAATACAGACTGTGCTCCTGAATAAAGCTGTTAAATACATTATGTAATTTGTGTTTTCCAGCACCTCACCCAGCACCCTGGCCCAGCACACTAAGTAAGCAAAGTATAATATAAAACTGAGTATGTTCATAGCGTTTGATTGGGGGGGGGGGGGGGTAGGAGGGGTCCTGATACCGAAATCCCGAGGTCCCGAATTTCAATGAATTTAAATCCCGCATCCCGAAATTCGAAAAAAAAAAGAATTCCCCTTCATGATTGTAGCGCGTGTGCGTCCCGAACATCTAAGGGCATCACATACCTGTTATTGCTCAATCTCGTGTGGCTAAACATCCCGAATGGATCAATCCAGAAATCCCGAGCTTAAATACACCCGATGCCGAAGTCCCGGTAAAGGTCCTACCCCCCTCTTTGATTCAACGTTTGTTTGGATATTTTGGGATCATATAAACACCACCTAGGCCGCCTTGGTGCACTATTAAAGCTCAGTAACTGCACCAAGCCCATGATTGGATGGTGCTATGAATGAAAAAAAAAACCAAAAAAAAAACAGAACATCGGACGTAGTTTTTCATGAAGATAATGTATCTGAATTTTTTAGTCATTAAAAATTGTAGTTAAGTCGTAATTTGATTTTTTCTGTCATCAAAGGTTTTGTCCGACGGCACGTGCCAGTAATTAACCAGGTTATAAAATCACTGATCCTTGAAGAAATAAAGAAACATAACAATTACACGGCTTATATATAATTACACCTTTTTGTTTGTCGTCTTATATATTTTGTTTATGCGTGCATTTTGTTTTTGTAGGATAAAACAAAACTTTGTATTTCTTTCTTTTTTGTGTGTATTTGTTGATAGGTTATTTTGACTTTTAAATAAGTATTGTGCACTATCCAAATAAGAAGTACCGTATGGGGAAAATCGTGTGACATCACATCTGTCCAGTTTTTAAGCTGTCATTTATTATACGACAGAACGAGACGGTGGTGTCAAACAATGATGATTTAACTAAACATACATATACAGAAATTAGACTAAATTATTACTATATAATTATCATGTCTCTAAAACATTTCCGTTCTGTAAAACAATATAACTACTTAACCTAAAAATATTTCAGTTCTGTAAAAACCTAACTGTTAATCAAGCATATAAAAAACTATTCTTCTACTATTCAATTTTGATTTAAACTTTTTGCCGGCTAAATCTGAAAAATAAAGTTGACTAAACGGTATGCGTTTTCTCATCGTTTAAGGTTGTATTACGCGACCTTTATGTGCTTTTATCTTCGTCATTCCATCTCTGGACAGTGGTGGATAGTTGTCTCATTGGCAATCATACCATAACTATATATTTATATGAAATATAAATTTAATTATAATTACCTCTTGCAGAATTTCAAGCGGTCTGTAACACTTGTTGAAAATGTGTTGCATTGAACCCCAAGGACGCCACATTTTAACTCTTATATTTAAAATAAGTCTGTATTATAATTTGTATCTATTCGTGCAAATATTGAAACAGTAAATGGGGAAGAATAAAAAGAAAGAAATAGACTACAATATAGTCCGCTTTGAGTAAAAGCCAATTTCTATTGTTTTTACAATTATTTCCGCAAATCTTTTATTTCGAAAAGCGCAAACAAACACTTTTTCAAAATATTTTTTTTCTAACAAAGCATCAAAGAAAAGATCAACAGCCCTTTTATCATTACTAGTTAGGAACAAAGAAAATAATTTACTGGTTAAAAGATAATCCCTCAGAATTGATTGGATCAATTAACAAGGGGATCAGACATTACACAAGTGGAACGCGTGTCACGTTAAAAATGTTAATAACTTTTAAATCTCTTTATATCATGGAACCAACTTTTAACATATTTTTTTAAAATAATGATTTATCTTGATTAATGATCTTGGTGCATACATTGTATTTAACCTTTGCTTCATATCCTTAGTGCAGTATTTATAAATTTGTCATTGGATTCAATCAACAATATTTTTTTGTTCAATTCTTTTTATTTCATAATTTTGTCAAAGTGTATTTTTAAAGTTTTAAATTTTAAAGATAAAATGAATATTCCATTTTGATTTGAGGAAAATCTTTTTGAACCGTAATGCTATGGTCAGTCAACTGATTTGTTGCAAAGCTGATTACAGGTAATTAACATACAGTAATTTTCCATTACGACAGTGCGTTACCCTCTGGCTCTGGTGTGTATAACGTTTAATTTTTCTAGAGAACATCCTGTCTATGTGTAATACAGATTGATGACATTACACAAAATTTCTTTTGTCAAATGTGCTTAGGTATCTGTGTCCATTCCCTATTTCAACACCACAAATTTTTCGAAGAAAAAAAATAAAAATCATTTATATGAAATAAAGAAGAAAAGTAGCAAATATAAACTTCAGTAACTGCGCATCGAGTAAACATAATTTCAATAATTGCACGAACCAACTCTTGAGAAAACGTATACATTTTGTACATGTATGTAGATGTGTTTAAAAAGACAAATTCCCGTTGGCTTTATTTCACACTAAGTCATAAGATAACTAGAAGTAAGCAGTGGTTGACCCAGAAATTTTCCAGAAGTGGGGACCCATTGACTTCCTAAGAGGGGGTCCCTTCCAGTCATGCTTCAGCGATTCCCTATATAATCTACCATTTTTTCCAAGATAGAGGGGGGGGTGTAAAAAAAACTAAATCCGCCTCTGCTAATTGGGAAGTTATTTCGCAGGACATAAAAAGTCACGTAAGACATGTACATATAAGTTTTAGTGAGCGTTGAGGGTATATATATTCGATTGATAACTTATTTAATAATCTTGTAATTTTTGTTTGGAGATATAATACGTGTATTGAGACATATCATACATGTATTATATGTCTCTGATAAAATCAAACCATGATCTTTAAAGGTGTTATTTAAGTTTGAATCGGCTGTCTTTTGCATTGGGATGCCAAAACATTAATGTTATTTACAAAAATGCCAAAACCTGCAAATATATTTTAGGCAGAAAGAAGATTTTTTCGTATTTTTTTTTAGAAATATTAATAAGTACATGTACATAGTCATTTCTTCCACCCCTTGATGAAATTTAAATGGCGAGACGTTAACTATTAAACTATCTATCGCCGTTATTTTGGATACGTCACGGATGACCGATGATCATATTCAATACCAATCATCATTTGAATTTGGTTAATTGATCTTTAACAGTTTAATGATGAGGACTGATTGGTGATGGCAGAGAATATGTCTCTGGTGATGGTTATAAACACATAGAAGTAAACTTAGCAACAACAAAAAAATGTTTCCTTGGAAAAAATTATAAAAATATACGAATATGCCAAGGATTTGTATAGTTGTAACTATACAAATCCTTGAATATGCTAAATATTTTTTTCTATCGTATGTAATAATTGAAGACGTTTAGAAACATAAAAATCTTCACATAGTTGGGAAATTTTCAATTCAAGTTATTTCATTTAAAAACGCCACGGTTTAGAAATAAAGGCCCGCGTTGAGATCAAAACCCCTTTTAATAAGGGTTTATCCCTCAGAGAGGTTTGTCTACTTTCGTCTATTTATATTGCCGAACATTCTATAATCAAGGATTTGTACAAGCCCTTGCTATAATATAATGAATCTCGTCACCAATATCCCCATAATTACATAAAGTACATGCACAATCTTCTCAGTTTGCCATCTAACAATTCAAAACAAAACTTTGAGTCGAAACTGAAGTACCAAATTTATAAAAAGAATCACTATTTTTGTAGCAGTAGACTTCGAAAATTAACTGCATATATTTTTTTTCAAAGCTCCTGAAATAATTTAACATATTAACATAATCTATAGACAAATTACATATGAAAATCTTTTTAGAAGTATGTGAGCGTATATGTTTATTTACCCCCTTTTTTCCTTCTATAAAATTTAATTGTAAACGATTTTGTTTCTTAATGTGTGTTTGCTAATTAACTGGGGTTCATGCTGTCAAAAGTCAAAAATGTCTCCCTGTATATAAGTTATTGATAAAAAAAATATTTGAAGCCGCCATGCAGAAGAATAAATAATTTCCTGAACTAAAATACATTTATCTGTAGATAAAGACAATTCGCATAAAACATTCTCTCATATATTTAAACAATTGTAAAATAATTAATTCTGTTTACTAATACTTTTCTTGCTCGGGTTTTTTTTTTTATGCCCATAGCTCTTCATATATTCGAATGATAATTACTGATCACAAATTTTCCGGATGCTTTTTATCCTATTTTCGTATCGAACTAACATGTTAGCAGTTGGACTTTTTTAAAGGAATTTACAACTAAATTTTCAAAAACAAATTTCTACACTTTTCACCTGGATTTTTTTCTCTGTTTCGAAGCCGCCACCGGCGACCTCGTATCAAACATAGCCAACACCTCACATGGCGTATTCACGATGTCGAGGTATTGACAATATGCCTCAGCAATATGCAATCACATTTATCAATATACAGCAAGTAAGTAATTTGGTGTTGAATGCCAGTAGATCAGAATTTGTTAATTGAATTTTACCTGTTAAAAGGGCACTCACTAGCTGTCAAATTCATGTTCATCGATCTTAATCAAATTCACATAACGTGTGGTGTTGAATTGTTTATTAAAATTTCACACACAATATTGGCTAATATGCATAAAACCATTATTTTATGAAACTGCATGAAAAAATGACTTATCGCATAATACCAGAACTAAAAAATAAACCACCGAAAGTCCACATATGAGGGTATGGGTGTGAATTAACAGAATAGAGCATAACGGAAAAGAAAAAAAAGAGGAATAAATGATAGTGAAGAAAGAGAATAATGGAAAAAAGTGTAAGTTATTAAAATATAGCTGAAAAAAAGGAAGACAGAAAAAGAATACCCCCCCCCCCGAGATCATCCTTAATTCAAGTCCTTCGACTGTTATTAGACGCTGCCCAGTGGCGGATCCAGGGGGGGGGGTGTCCGGGGGTTGGAACCCCCTCTTTTTTGGGCCGATCAATTCATTTGAATGGGACCATATAGTTGGAACCCCCCTTTTTAAAATGGCTGGATCCGCCACTGCTGCCGAGTTATTTTGAGACAAAGCCATGCATTGATTAGTAGTCACTCAGCCCGTACCACAAAGCCTAATTTTACGGCGGCTCATTTTATTTTGGCTTAAAAATAAACATAATTGACAAGTTTCCTTCCCCTGCATTTTCGATCGCGCATGTAAATAGCACGTTGGCCTCCAAAAAGACATTGATACATTACAACACTTGCCGTCAGTATTTGAAAATATTGATTAAGAAGGTATAGAAAATTAATGCACGCACACTATTATCCACCACAGGCCTAAATCGTTAGTCCGCAAACAACAAGGGTGATGAAAACAAAGCTACCGGCATGAGGTGAATTTGAACAGTTGAAAGCTTCCCAAATTAGTAACTTTCAATGTGTACCCATAGAAAAGTTTTGCCCTTCTTTTATCAAAAATGAAATATGCTGATATTAATGTATAAAGGTATTATCTTAAAAACTTTATACCTGTATTCTATAATTCTAAAGTGTAAATCAAAATGATCAAGGGAAAATAATGTAAATTATCTGTGCATTGGGGTCTATTAAGGGGTATTTTTTGGGGGGTGGGGAGAGGTCAAGAAAGAAGGGAGGGTTTACTATACATGGTATAGAACCCTAAGGGCAGCTGTATTGGATTTTATTTAAAAAAAATTTCAAATGAATATATATATATATAACTTGTAAACTGTAAGTGATAGACACACGCAGTCTTCAGAAATGATGATAGGACAATAAAACAAATCACATGAAATATAGGGTGAGTCCATGGGGGTAATCCCCACCCCCCTTTAATTTGAGAATATGCTATTATTTTGTATACAGTCCAGATCCACACCCCTAAACTATATATATTCTGAAATGGGAAGATAAAACAAATCAATTAAAATTAAAGGGAAGTCCCTGGGGGTCGCCCCACCCTGTTCAATTTAAGAATGTGCAATTAACATGTTAATAGTCCAGATCCCCACCCCTATACCATATATATTCTTGGGTGGGACAATAAAACTAATCAAATAAAATTAAATGGAAGTCCCTGGGGGTCACCCCATCCCGTTCAATTTGAGAATTTGCTATTATCTTGTGAACGATCCAGATCCCCACCCCTAAACCATATATATTCTTGTAGGGGACAATGAAATAAATGAAATGAAATAAAAGGGAAATCCTTAGGGGGTCACCCCACCCCCTCTTGTTTTAAAACTTGTAAACGGTCAAGATCCCCACCCCTAAACAATATATATTCTTGTATGGAACAATAAAACACACTAAATGAAATATAGGGAGAGTCCATGGGGGTCACCCCCACCCCCACATGTTTGAAAAAACTTTTAAATGGTTGAAATCCCTAGTGGTTAGGTGAAACAAAATTCCAGATCCCTGATCCCCACCCCTAAACCATATATATTCTTGTATGAGACAATAAAACAAATCAAATGAATATGGGACCATAGGAATGGTGAGTTATGGGATCTTTGTTTAGGAGACTTTGTAACAGCATCCTGTTACAATTACTATTTGTTTGAACATAATTTTGGTTTTTATTATGCATGTCTGTCTTCTACATTTTTGGATAAATAGACTCAAAATCCAGCAAATTGCAAGTTGAACCTTCTTCAGTAGGTCTATCCCCATCAGAGACCAAATGATGCACAAGTAAGGTATAGGTA
Organism: Mytilus galloprovincialis; assembly: GCA_037788925.1. NCBI lineage: Eukaryota > Metazoa > Mollusca > Bivalvia > Mytilida > Mytilidae > Mytilus > Mytilus galloprovincialis. The sequence goes on along the minus strand of JAWDJN010000052.1, from coordinate 61,700 downwards.
ACTTGTCAAAGAGACAACAACCCAACCAAAGAGCAGACAACGGCCGAGGGTCACCTATGGATCTTCAATGCAGTGAGAAAATTTCGACACTGGTCTTCAGCTTATAAATATGTATCAGAAATGAGAATGAGATACAGCTCTCAGTTACATTAATAAAAACCTCACAATAAGTTCTGAATATCAGAATATACAGTATTGCAAGATTTTCTCAAAATGTACACATGGAGCTGAGAAACTGTAAAATTAATCATACTAATTTAACATTAAAGTCCTCGAAATCAATCTTAATATGCATACTCTTGTACAAAGGAATATAAGTATGCAATAGACATATATCAATATGGTCTTCAAAAATAAGAATATCAATGCCATTAATTTATGACAAGTTCTTAACCAAGTAATAATATGGTTTGTTTAAATATTTTGGAGGTTAGTATGAGCTCCTTTTTTGTCATGTTTGTGATGATGTTTTTGTTATAAGTTGGAAAAAATTATTTGTACCAACAAAAATAAAAACAGAAAGTTAATCTAGAATTATGTTTTATCATTTTTTTTTATGTTTAGGTTGTCAGCAAGATGAAAACAACAAATATGCAGTTCAAAAGTCGGAATGTGGATAAGCTGAGGTTCAAGGTCCTACTTATGAATTTGAAGTTTATATTATGGACGACAGTGAAAGAAAAAAAAGATTTTCTTAATTTTCCTGCTTCTAAAGGATAAATGTAAAACGTCTTGTTTTCGGTAAGTTTTAATTATTTTCTGTTTTAAGGGGGCTCGCGGGTCTAAATCATTTTTTTTTATATAATAGGATTTCGCTATATTTTTCTATAAAAGAACTTTATCTTATACTTAACAGAAAAATGAAATTAAAAAATGGGGTCACTGTTCATTTACGCTCACAATCTGTTTTGAAAGAAGCATACATTTTTGTTAATGTCCTTTTTTAACCGGATTTTTGTGACAAAAATGTCGGTTATTGATTTGGGGATGTACGGCGGGCGGGCGGTCGGTCGGGCGGTCGGTCGGGCGGGCGGGCGGGAATCAAATGTTGTCCGTGCATTAACTCATGAACCGTTCAACCAAAGCTTTTAAAATTTTAATATGTTGTTACTGACAACTAAATGAAGGTCAAGTTCAATAATGGCGATTTTGACTTTTACCGTTCAGGAGTTATGGTTCTTGAAAGATTGAAAAATGGAGTTTCCAGTCGTGTCCCTGCATTTACGCATGAACTGTTCTACCTAAGCTTTCCAAATTTTAATATGTTGTTACTGATGACAAAATGGAGATCAAGTCCAATAATGGCGATTTTGACTTTTACCGTTCAGGAGTTATGGTTCTTGAAAGATTGAAAAATGGAGTTTCCAGTCGTGTCCGTGCATTTACGCATGAACTGTTCTACCTAAGCTTCCCAAATTTTAATATGTTGTTACTGATGACAAAATGGAGGTCAAGTTTAATAATGACGATTTTGACTTTTACCGTTCAGGAGTTATGGTTCTTGAAAGATTGAAAAATGGTGTTTCCAGTCGTGTTCGTGCATTTACGCATGAACTGTTTTACCAAAGCTTCCCAAATTTTAATATGTTGTTACTGATGACAAAATAGAGGTCAAGTTCAATAATGACGATTTTGACTTTTACCGTTCAGGAGTTATGGTTCTTGAAAGATTGAAAAATGGTGTTTCCAGTCGTGTCCGTGCATTTTCTCATGAACCATTCAACCAAAGCTTTTGAAATTTTTATATGTTGTTACTGATGGCAAATTAGAGGTCAAGTTCAATAATGACGATTTTGACTTTTACCGTTCAGGAGTTATGGTTCTTGAAAGATTGTGAAATGGCGTTTCCATTCACGTTGTTGCATTTACTCATGAACCATTCAATCTAAGCTTTTCAAATTTTAAGATGTTGATACTGATGACAAAATGGAGGTCAAATTTGATATTGACGATTTTCACTTTCACCATTCATCAGTAATGGTTCTTGTGATATTGCCAGGACACAAATAAATATTAATAAATCCGGTTTGCTGTCGTTGTGACAGCCTCTTGTTTTCTGTTGAGCTAATAGGAGAAATAGCAGTAATGTCGAAATAAAAAAAGAACTTTATTACAGAAATCGCTTAAATTTTACAATTATTTAATTTATGTACAGCTTATTCGAAAAACAACAATAGAAAATATAGGTCACCGATGAGTTTAAAAAGATATTTCAATTTTAATGCCAAAAAATGACATGTTTGCACCAAAGGGAGATAATTTGGAGTTTTTTCAATAATATCTACATTTTAAAAGTCACCTTGGGCCAACAGGAACTGATTTTTTGGAATGATTTGTACCATATGATAAAGTAACAACTACTACAGGTAATAAATAAAATTTGTAATGAAAAATGAATGTATAATTTTTTTCGAAAATCTTATACCAGCGAGCCTCCTTAATAGTGTTTGTGCATTTATCTGTCCAGTCTTTCCTCTAAATTGTATTCTCTTTAAGTATTGGTGAGTGTTCGCCGTGAATTTCAGTAAGTAACTTGTGGATTTACATGTATATTTATACTCAAAATTAAGTACTAATATTAATGGGAGTTTAGCATGACATCCTGTCAAATGCTTGTTAATCAAGTTTATGTTCCAGAACATATGAGTTTTTGGACTGTACACGTACAGTCTGCCAAATTTCAAGTTGTTGGTCAAGTTTATTAGAAACAATTTACATTACAGATCAACATAACTGAAACCTTCAATAGATTAATACAAAATTGCATTTGAAATAAAAACACATGTTTTGTCGAGCTGGTACTAGACAGTACAAGTATACGCAAATGGTCTGACTGTATGCATATGGTCGGACTGTAAGAGTATACTTATATGTTCCAGACTGTAAACATACGGTTCAAATACTGATATGGTCTGGAACATTTATACATGTCTTGAAATTAATATCAAACACATTGGTGTTTGTGAACTTGGTAATAAGTTATTGGATAGATCTGTAATGTTTTGGGACATCAAAATAAAAAAAATATCTCATTTTTATTTTTAATCAAGAAGACGAATATTGATGTATGTGTAACTGTATATAAAAATGAGACAGCAAGCCAACAACACAAAAAATAAGGAAATGTGGTATATTGCTAATTTGACAACTCTCCATCAGAGACCAGAGGATGTAGGCGGTTAGCAACTGATGACCATGATGACACTGGACAACCTTTAACAATCAGTTAAATCCATACCGCATAGCTATTTTTATTGAAAATCATATTATTGCTACATGTATGCAAACAATTTTGTATAATAAATAACTTCAGATTTTAGTGGTTCTTTTTCAGAAGGATTGAAATTCATCACCTAGAATAAATGGAGAAAACATAGAACATTTTAGAAACAAGACCAGAATAAATTCAAAGACAAAAGTTGGATCAGTTATTATTTTCATCACTCAGTCAATGATTTGGACTTCTTTTAAATACCAAAAGATATTGAAACCACAATAATGTCAATGTTATGTGCTGAATGACCAAAAAGTGGACTATACAATCACACAATGCTTGATGATAAGAAACTATTAATGTTTTTAGTGGAGGGATATTGTGAAAAAAATACATTTACTTAAATAGCTACTAGTATGTTAAGCCTAATAATAGAGTTTTTCAATGATTTCAAATGGTAAATAATTGTGTTTCGAAAAAGTATTCTATAATTCATAAATAAACATATATTGATACTTACATTATCTGCTTTGTTGTTTAAAAGTGAAGTTTTGAACAGTTATAGAACAATATGTTGAATTAACATTTCCAAAGAAAAAAAGATATTCAATTAAAAAGATTCATCTTATAAAAATTTACTACCAAATAGATTACATTGTAACATACACATTACTGTATATTATATCTATATATTTATAATTTGAATCCCATAGGATTTTAATTTGTCCCATGGGATATTAAAAATCCCATGGGATAATTATAGTCCCATGGGATTTTTTTGGTCCCATGGGACAACAAATATCCCATGGGACTACAATTATCCCATGGGACCAAAAAAAATCCCATGGGATTTTACCAAAATCCCATGGGATAATGGTCGATCCCATGGGATTTTGCCCTGTCCCATGGGATATTGAAAATCCCATGTTTTTATAAATCAAATAGCAAAATAAATATAATAGTAACAGTAGAAAACCAATGAAATTATTGAATCCCATGTAATTCCGCACATTTTGGTTATATTCATGACATTGTAGCTCTTATTTGAGGCGGCGGCGGATTTGCAAATGAGTGTTTTGCAAATTTAAAGTGTCCAGTGTTACAAAATGAATAATTACACATATAAATAGAGTCGATATATAGATTTAAAGAAGTCAGCATATAAAATATAAAGTCAAATTAAACTATTTCTTCTGTAAAATACGAAACAGAACACAACAACGGACATCTGCGTGTATCAAGTGTGGAACGGAGACCACAGTAAAAATATCAGCTTTCAAATCACCGGGGCGTAACACTTTTTCTATATCTAAAATACGGACTTAGTCATAGCCTTATATTGGGCGTACATATTTTATATCCACAACTTCCTTCAGACACATGTCATAACTTAATGAATCGTTTTCAGATTCCTTATCATTTAATTCAATTGTGCACCTCTTATTTTGTTTTTTCGAAAATTCAGCAGTTAACCCTCTTGCTGCCGGAGGGACACATATGTCCAAACCGGCAGTGCCGGAGGGACACATATGTCCATGGATAAATTTATGCAAGCTTCTTATCAATGCTGTATCTCTTTCAATCCTCAATGCTCTTCAACTTTGTATTTGTTTGGTTTATAACTATTTTGATATGAGCGTCACTGATGAGTCTTATGTAGACGAAACGCGCGTCTGGCGTACTAAATTATAATCCTGGTACCTTTGATAACTATTTCAATTAAATACGGAAGAATAAACAGGGTTATGTTTTTCTCCAATTGGTCCAAAATGTAGTGGTCATTTTGTCGTGACGTCATATATCGAATGACGTTGTTGTTTGGCATGTTACGTCACAGACGTTGAGCTGTCGTATTTTCCGGCATATGAAATGCAACCTTGAAAAACGGTCGGCAGCAAGAGGGTTAAGGACTTTTCCACTTCCTTATTGGGTGGTATCCATTTACGATACGCAACTTTCAAAAACTTACCATATATTAATAAAACTTTCTCATATTCTTTATTAAATGATGCCCCTGTGCACCTATAATTTAGTGTTTTTTGGTGGTTTATTATTTTTCGAAAACATGGACTATAGATGTGGCGGGGTATAATTTCGTTAATCCTTTCCTCAATACCTATTTTTTAAACAAACGCGGCTTTCTCTATCTATTTTTTGTAATTTTAAAAGAGACAAGCTTGATGTATGTTATCACCAATTCTAATGCAACAACGTTTGTAACGTTCATTTTGATTGGATAACGTCACTTTCTTACATGGCATCAATTGACACATGATGCTATGGGACGTACGCGCAAGCGCAGACGGCATATGACAGATTTTAAATACATGTTTTAACGTTGTTTTCTGTCAGTTTCATTAGAATGGAGATAACAATATTGTATTTTAAGCTCCGACGGCATCAATTTGGGATTTGATGGTCGCAAATACCCGTTTACTGTCTCCGCTAACGCGTCGCCAGTAAACTTAATTTGCGACCATCAAATCCCCAATTAATGCCGTCGGAGCTTAAAATACAATACAGTTATCTCCTAATTGGTCAACGGCAGACGGTGTAAATAGTCTATAATCAAAGTACTGAAGTACTGGACATCAGCGGACCTCAAGTTGTGTTGAATTATTGATAAATGACAGGTGTTTATATTATACCTACCAGACAGATATGTTCACCATACAATATAGTACAAATATTAAATATAATATGCTATCATATCTGAGATACTGACTTGAACTAGGAAACTTAACTTTGTGAATTATCAATGATTACTTGGTCAAATGAAAACTGTTAGATTGGCATTATGACCATATAGTTGCACACATACAAAAATCGTTAGTGTATAACTTATAATAGAGAATCAACATAGCAAACAATTCTTCGAGTAGCTATATAGTCACTCACTGAACTATGAAAAAGAGGTTCAAGACAATCATATCAAAACAGATAAATTGTAATATTGTGGCTAATTAAAAAATAAAGTGGGGCAAAATATATTGTTTTGGCGAAAGAGGTGCTCCGGATGGGTAAGCAGATCCTGCTCTACAAATGGCATTAATTAACAATGTTTGTACATGTAGTATCCAGGTCTTTTTTCTGAAACATTTAGCTTTTGGATCAATTGCTAATTAAATGGATGTTAACACAGCAAGATTACTATCCCTTATTCTAGATTTTTGTTGCAGTCAATAAATAGCTTCACTGAGTTACATTTGTATCTTGGTTTTATTGTAACACAGTCAATCGTTTATCCATTATATTTTTTTTAAATTAGCAGCTATACATGTACATTGTAGGTTCTGTTTTCTAATTAGGTCTTTCCACCTTTCCGTGGAAAGACCTATTGATTTTGTTCTGATTATTATTTTTTTTCTTCCGCCTAATTTTTTTTCTTGCGTAATTTTGTTGTTTCAAAAGATGTCGCTTAGATATTTGGAATATGATATCATATAGTTTATACGCTTTAAAACTGACAACCGCGCAGTAAGAGTTATCTCCCCAAACACTGTTTTTCTTGTGGCCACTACTCCTTCGCAACCGTAAAAGAATACGACAAATTTATTTTACCAAATTGCTCGTTACATCTTCAGGATTCGAGTTTAGTTTTAACCGAAGCTATCCTGATACTCCATATGAGAGTTATTCCCCCTTATGTATTTGATATAAGTGATTTGCATTTCTAACTGGTAAACCATAAGTGATAGAGACCTAGCGTCTTTTAATTTGAGATCCTTGGTCCAAAAAAAATGAAAATTAGGTCAAGGTCAAGGGTCAAGGTCATATTCTAAATTTTTTATTTTGGCTTATTTTTACTTATTTTCAAAACCTTATAACATATCTACATCTTATTTTCACTAAATTGTTAGTTGCGACATGCTGTTACTTATAAATTTTGGTTGAAAGGGTGCGTAAACAATAAATAGGAGTTTTTGCCCATCTTATATTTAGAATTATGCGTAAAGTCATATAACTCATTAACCATACATAATAAAGACCTAGGGTCTTTTGATTTGAGATCCTTGGTTTATGACCTTGAAATTGAGGTCAAGGTCATAGGTAATTTTCACGTTCTAGATTTTGACCTTTGCTTTAAATTCATATTTATATATTATAAAGCCATAGGAACTGACATTTTAGATTGATTTTTAATATTTTGATAATAAAATAGATCTTCACTTGTGGAAAGACCTTCAATTGTTCTTTGAACAATTGGTTTTTAATTATTAAATGGTTCATTGTAAATATTACAATGTATTATATGTAGATAGCCATTTGCTAATGATGGTATTTTTGTTAATTGAATATCACAACATTTGGATAGTTTTTCAACTGTTAGGTTTTTTTTACTTTGTTCTGGATTTAATACTTTGGATACCACTGGTTTAGAAATGTTTAGCAATGAGAACATTTTGCACTATACATATAGAACACAACTACCATATGAATGTGTCGGTCCTTTGTAAGAAACCTGTAAAACAGGCCTTGTAATTTTTTGGTGTATAATTATCTTGATTTCCCGATTGTACATTGATGTGGCCATTAGTTTTCTTGTATATATTATTGTTTAACATTTGACATTACATGGCTATTTCTAACTGATTTATGTATAGTTTTTTTCTGATTGTAAAAATGTTGTATGGTTATAAGCTTTATTTCTTTTTCATCATTTTGTCTAGAGCTGGTGTCTGATTTATACCAATCATACCTCCCTTTTCTTTTTTTATGAATAATGACAACAGTTTGGTTTTAATTTTCATTTATGTATGTACATGTAACAATATAAAACAGTATATACATGATATATACATGTATAATCTCATTCCATCATTAATATTGGTCATTGTCGGTATATATTTATCTTTAAGTTTAACAATGTTCTGTGAAAGAGCTATCTTCTAACAGATACTTAGTATATAATGGTTATTGTGAAACCACTGATTCAAAGGACAATTTTCACTTATTGCCCAAAATAGCCTAAACTATAAAACTCCAAAAAGTTCTCAATTTGGTTCGTAATTTGGGTCTATTTCAAAAGTCTTAACACTCAACATGCTCAATAAATCAGTTCTTTTCATAAAAGTACATTTTATGTTCCAAATTTGTCAAAATGTGATGATTTTGGGCAATTTTCAGACCTGAAAGCTTTAAGCCTTTAGGAATAAAGATTTGGCCGCTACCTACATGTACCATCCAAAATGTTTTGTAACCAAAAGAATCCAAATCTGATATATATAATTCATCAATATAAAAACTTTTTAGATCTTGGATGGCAGCCAAGTTTAATTATGCCAAAAACAATTAAAGTTTTACCATAGTTATCTGTGGTATAATTTTCACAATTATTCAATGGTTTTGTTGTGTCTGATTTTCGAATAGAAAAATAAAGAACGATGCCGCCTAATTTTTTCAAGTAACATATGAACAACAGAGTCAGTGTGGGGCCACTAAGCTAAACTGCCCGCTTTGCACCAGCCAATATAAATGAATGCCTAGGGTGGGAATCGAACCCACATACACCAACTCTGTTGTCCCTATATTTTTTTTAAAAATAAACAAAAAATTGTCAAGAACAAATTTAAAAATATAGCGCTCATAGGTTTGTCTCAATAAAGATTTGCTTAGTTTGCTCATGCAGTATCCCAATATTGCTCTCAATAGTATAAATAGGCTCATGTGTGCTCAAATAACCATTTAGATTAGTCTCAATATTGATATATATCTAACTCAATTGAGTAGATCTAGCTCAAATTTTACTCAACATATAACTGATCATATTTGCTCAATTTAAGATCTCATGGGTGCTCTTAGATAAAGTTAACTGATTGTATTTCTCATAGATATAACTAATCATATTTGCTCAATTCAAGTTCTCATATGCACATATGCATGTATGTGTGAACAAATGTCTAATATAAGTTACTAAAATTTGACATGGATATGGTTACACATTTAAATTAAATAATGCTGTAGAGAATGATAAGCACAAGTATGTCATCAAATTATCATATAATTTTGGCGATACATGTCATGTATGGTCAAAATAATACAATACTACACGCTAAGGAAGACTTAAAAAACAGGACAGTTAATCTATATTTATATCTCCAAAACTGTAAGGTTTCTCCCAATATATCTATAGTAATTCAGTAAATGTGATTAACCCAAATAAAGTAAGACTCTTGATTTTACGAGCAGGATCAGTCTTTATGTATACACTCAAAAAGAGTCCAACTCTATAGGAAGAAGAAAAAGTCTTCTCTGAATATTATATAAACAATAAATTCAACCAATAATTATATATTAGAATTACTTACATAGACATAGTCAAAGTCATTACAAATTCCGCGTATTTTCCAGTCAAGGGGACCGAGGTAAGCGGAAGAAGGGATCCCGTAGACCGCCCTACGTCACGATTCATGAATTATGCATATTCTATTTATAGGCTATTTATAAACGATTCTGAAAATACTTATTCTAAAAATAGAATATTCTCAACATGTACAACTATTAAAAAAAACCGATTCAAAATCATTAACTTTCATGCAACACGGTGAATTTGCTTTATTTTTTTATCGCATGAAAAAAAAAGGAAAATGTACCGCATTACAGTAGCATATCATGCATATATCATTGTGCAAATATATATACAGATTCCTTTTTAAAATACACATGATACATTTCATATAGATATGATCAACAGTAGTATTTAGTGCCTTAATTATGTTGTTAAGACCTGCAAATGTCACATGCACGTGGTCCCATGGCTTTGGATATACTATGGAGTTAATAATATTTTTATTATCCGTTTAAAAGAGTAATTTTATGTAGGCAAATTGAAAAAAAGATGTAGCTTACACATGTTAAACATGTTACACGTACTAAGGCTTTACAGGAGTGTGAGAGGGTGTTTAAACTGGTCTGCGTTTAAAGAAACGAATCTGTAATCTGACCCCCTGTTGTCTGACCATTCTACTATAGCTGGACGTTCTATTATGAACCATTGTTATTTGTTTACAATAAAGCTACTGTTAGCATGGTATGGGCGTTTTACAGGACCCCCTGGTCGTTCTACATGATCCCCTGTTGTCTGAACCTTATATATCTACTACAGAACGTTCTATAGGATCCCTTATATTGTTTGTTTATCATGTATACACTAAAGGACGTTCTACAGGATCCCTTGTTGTCTGAATATTATATATCTACTATAGTATAGAACGTTCTCTATAGGAACAAGTTTTTGGTCAGGATTCTTCTGAAAAAGCTCATACCAAATTTATGAAATATATTCTTGGTGTAAACAGAAAGTTAAGTAATATAGCTGTAATGTCAGAGATTGGTAGATTTCCTATGTATTTTACTATAATTTTATCAATGTTAAAATATTGTCATAGGCTGGAACGTTTGAAAGAAGGATTATTATTTGATGAATTTATATGTTGTAAACATACAGTTACATAGTTCTAATGTAAATACATGGTATTCTATAGTATAGATTATATTCAGAAAGAGATTGAATTACCAAATTTTGACCAATCAATGGTTTTTTATGTCAGTATGTTAAAAATAAACTATGTAAAAGTTCTTTCATATTTTGGAATAAACTGAAGCATCAAACCATTAACTCCGAAAAAGGGAAAAAAATGTTTTAAAAAAGAAAAATATTTAGAATTACAGGACTTCAAAAAAAGACAGTCAATTTGTAAATTAAGAATAAGCGCTCATTTAAAAATTGAGACAAACAGATATTCAAAAAAACATATAGAAAGATCTGAGCGTCTTTGTTCTAATTGCCCATTCGGTAAAGTTGAAGATGAGCTTCATGTTTTATTAGAATGCCCTCTTTATGATATTCAAAGGGACGATTTTTTCCAAGACATTTCTAACAATTGTTATTATTTTATAAATTTAAATAAATCTTCTAAATTTTTATGGCAATTGACCCAAGAAAATGTTACTCTATGGAAAAACTGGGCTGTTATATTGGTGACTGTTTTGAATTAAGGAGATCAGGTATGAACACTGACACTAAGTCAAGTAAACAATTTGAGAATAAATACATATATAATGTAATTTTATTATTCTTTTATTCACAATATATATGTGGTTTTTGGCTTGATTCTGACCAATGCTTATATTCCAAATATATATGTATATGCCTCTATAATTGTTGTTGTTACCAATTATGTAAATCAATTGTATCTGATTTTATGCCCTTTATGGGCCCTGTAATTTTGGGAAAAATATATATAGGATCCCATATTGTTTGTTTATAATGTATATACTAAAGGGCGTGTTCTCCAGATCCCCTGTTGTCTGAACATTATATATAAATTATAGAACGTTCTATAGGATACCCTATTGTTTGTTTTTGATGTATCTACCAATCTAAGAGAACGTTCTATAGAATCCCCTGTTGTTTGTTTATCATTTGTATACTAGAGGACTCTCTACTGGATCCCTTGGTCGGTCTGTGGGATCCCCTGTTTTCTCAACATTATATATAAACTATAGAACGTTCTATAGGATACCCTATTGTTTGTTTTTGATGTATCTTCTAGGCTAAGAGAACGTTCTATAGAATCCCCTGTTGTTTGTTTATCATTTGTATACTAGAGGACTCTCTACTGGATCCCTTGGTCGGTCTGTGGGATCCCCTGTTTTCTCAACATTATATATAAACTATAGAACGTTCTATAGGATACCCTATTGTTTGTTTTTGATGTATCTTCTAGGCTAAGAGAACGTTCTATAGAATCCCCTGTTGTTTGTTTATCATTTGTATACTAGAGGACTCTCTACTGGATCCCTTGGTCGGTCTGTGGGATCCCCTGTTTTCTCAACATTATGTATCTACTATAAGACGTTCTATAGGATCCCCTGTTGTTTATTTTTCAAGTCTATACTATAGGGCGTTCTATATGATCCCCTGGACGGTCTACAGGGTCTCCTGTTGTTTATGAAAATTATGCATTTAAGATAGGACCTTCTAAAGGTTCCCCTGTTGTTTATTTATCATGTATATACTATAAGGCTTTCTATAGGATCACTTGGTTGGTCTGCAGGATCCCCTGTTTTCTCAACATTATATATCTACTATATGACGTTCTATATGATCCCCTGTTGTTTGTTGTTCAGGTTTATACTATAGGGCGTTCCACACTATCCCCTGGGCGGTCTACAGGATCCCCTGTTTTCTCAACATTATTTATCTACTATAAGACGTTCTATAGGATTCCCTGTTGTTTGTTTTTCAAGTGTATACTATAGGGTGTTCTACAGGATCCCCTAAGATGTTTACAAGATCCCCTGTTTTCTCAACATTATAAATCTACTATATGATGTTCTATAGGACCCCTGTGGTTTGTTGTTCATGTTTATACTATAGGGCGTTCTACAGTATCCCTTGGGCAGTCTGCAGGATCCCCTGTTTTCTCAACATTATTTATCTACTATAAGACGTTCTATAGGATCCCCTGTTGTTTATTTTTCAAGTCTATACTATAGGGCGTTTTACATGATCCCCTGGACGGTCTACAGGGTGCCCTGTTGTTTATGAAAATTATGCATTTAAGATAGGACCTTCTTAAGGTTCCCCTGTTGTTTATTTTTCAAGTATATACTATAGGGCGTTCTACAGAACATGTAGCTTCATTATAAACAAATAACAGGGGAAACGAAGACCAGCACCCCCAACCCCACCCCCACTATCACCACCCCCTCACACCCCGTAAAGGTAATGTCTCGTTTCTAAGAACGTGTTAGCTACATGTTTTTTTTCAATTTGCCTACATCAAAGTACTCTATTAAGCAGATAATAAAAATATTATTAACTCCATAGTATATTCAAAGCCATGGGATCACGTGCATGGGACATTTGCAAGTCTTTACAACATAATTAAGGCACCACAACCATGACAACTGTGTGTCATATATATGTGAAATATCATATATATCATGTATATCTTAAAAAGGAATATGTATTTGCTTAATGAGGGCACAATGATATATGCTACTGTAATGCGGAACATTTTCCTATTTAAGACACCATTTCACGTTGAACGTGAAATAATTTCTGTCATGAACGTTGCACGAAAAATAAAGACTTTAAGGTGAACCTTTTGTGACTGAGTCATTGTCCTCTTGTATATATGAACTCTCTGTTTTACTTAATATTCCCTATTTAGTGTGTACACATTTATGATATAAATAATTTACAGATTTTAAAAAAGTATATAAAGATATATATAAAGATATTCTGAACTTTAAAAATGCAAATAAAGGAACAACATCATTGGTCTTACCGCCTTCTCATTTCATCACGGAAACAAAATTATATCAATTTCGTTCTTGTCCATGTTGACGTCACGATCCCTGTCTAGTGTTTTTTTTTTTAAAAATACTAAGCACGCAAAATAAGCATTTGAATCACTTGATCACGATCGAAGCACGTACGTATAAAATTTACATAAGCAGAACATGTTGAACACCTCGCTGTTTTGCACGACTGAACGTAAAATAAAAAAGTAAAAACACGTTGAACGTGAAATAAAAAAACCCAATCACGTACCACGAAAATAACCCTCTACCACTCTCCATGAAAGTTAATGATTTTGCATCGTTTTTTTAAGATAGTTTTACGTGTTAAGAAAATTCTATTTTTAGCATTAGTATTTTCCGAATCGTTTAAAAATAGCCTATAAATAGAATATGCATAATTCATGAATCGTGACGTAGGGCGGTCTACGGGATCCCTTCTTCCGCTTACATATACTAATGCAACAAACTAAGTCGGAGAAGGAGCGAAAATCCGAAACAGTATCTTAAAAACAGAAAATAGTTCCGTGTGTGTGTCCAAGTGATCAATCTACTTGTTATTTACGAAAAAAAGAAATTTAACTCAAAAAATTGTTGAGATCTTTATAAAAACAAATTGTTGTTATAAAAACTACACAAATAGAAACCTTATCTTTAAAGGCCTTGCAGGTTCTTGTTACTCCTACCCAATCTGCTGGTATTTTCAAAATGGCTGCGGGGGACGTGACCTGATGGTTTATTTTAATATTATGACAGATTAAATTTTCCTGGTTTTGCCACGTTGATATTATAGACAAATATATGCTACAAACGGTTTAAAAAGGTTACTCCAAATCAAATAATTGAAATATAATTATAAATAAATATTCAATTTAGTGAAATAAGTTGCTTAATCCATTGGTCTATTATTGTCGAGCCTGCAACTTTTGTTGCAGAAAGCTCGACATAGGGATAGTGATCCGGCGGCGGCTACGGCGGCGGCGGCGTTAGCTAACTTCTTAAAAGCTTTATATTTTAGAAGGTGAAAGACCTGGATGCTTCATACTTTGTATATAGATGCCTCATGTTACGAAGTTTCCGTCAGTTACATGTCCAATGTCCTTGACCTCATTTTCATGGTTCAGTGACCACTTGAAAAAAAAGTTCAAAATTTTTGTAATGTTGAATTCACTCTTATTATAAGTAATAGGATAACTATATTTGGTATGTGCGTACCTTGCAAGGTCCTCATGCCCGTCAGACAGTTTTCCCTAGACCTCGACCTCATTTCATGGATCAGTGAACAAGGTTAAGTTTTGGTGGTCAAGTCCATATCTCAGATACTATAAGTAATAGGGCTAGTATATTTGGTGTATGGAAGGACTGGAAGGTGTACATGTCCAACTGGCAGGTGTCATCTGACCTTGACCTCATTTTCATGGTTCAGTGGTTATAGTTAAGTTTTTGTGTTTTGGTCTGTTTTTCTCATACTTTATGCAATAGGTCTACTATATTTGTTGTACGGAATGGTTGTAAGGTGTACATGTCTAGCGGGCAGATGTCATCTGACCTTGACCTCATTTTCATGGTTCAATGGTCAAAGTTAAGTTTTTAAGTTTTTGTCGAGCCTGCAACTTTTGTTGCAGAAAGCTCGACATAGGGATAGTGATCCGGCGGCGGCTACGGCAGCGGCGGCGGTGTTAGCTAACTTCTTAAAAGCTTTATATTTTAGAAGGTGGAAGACCTGGATGCTTCATACTTTGTATATAGATGCCTCATGTTACGAAGTTTCCGTCAGTCACATGTCCAATGTCCTTGACCTCATTTTCATGGTTCAGTGACCACTTGAAAAAAAAGTTCAGATTTTTTGTAATGTTGAATTCTCTCTTATTATAAGTAATAGGATAACTATATTTGATATGTGCGTACCTTGAAAGGTCCTCATGTCTGTCAGACAGTTTTCACTTGACCTCAACCTCATTTCATGGATCAGTGAACAAGGTTAAGTTTTGGTGGTCAAGTCCATATCTCAGATACTACAAGCAATAGGGCTAGTATATTCGGTGTATGGAAGGACTGTAAGGTGTACATGTCCAACTGGCAGGTGTCATCTGACCTTGACCTCATTTTCATGGTTCAGTGGTTATAGTTAAATTTTTGTGTTTTGGTCTGTTTTTCTCATACTATATGCAATAGGTCTACTATATTTGTTGTATGGAATGATTGTAAGGTGTACCTATCTAGCGGGCAGATGTCATGTGACCTTGACCTCATTTTCATGGTTCAGTGGTCAAAGTTAAGTTTTTGAGTTTTGGTCTTTTTATCTAATACTATATTCCATAGGTCATCTATATTTGGTGTATGGAAATATTTTATGATCTTTATGTCAGTCGCATAGGTTTTATTTGACTGTGACCTCATTTTCACGGTTCATTGCACAGTGTTAAGTTTTTGTGTTTTGGTCTATTTTTCCTAAACTATAAGTAATAGGTCAACTATATATGTTGTATAGAAGCATTGTTAGCTGTACATGTCTGCCTGGCATGGTTCATCTGACCTTGACCTCATTTTCAAGGTTCATTGGTCTTTGTTTAGTTATCTTGGACTTGGTTAATGTTAAGTTTATGTGACAGTTGTATTAAAGCTTAGCTTTATACTTAGGACTATCAACATAATATCAATGATAAGTATAGAAGGCGAGACATTTCAGCGTGTGCACTCTTGTTATAACACTTTCTCTTATTCAATTATTTTAGTTTTTATGCTGATGTTTTCTCTTCTTTTTTTTTTAATGTGAACTCGGTTGACATATTGATAGATACAACAGAAAATTGCAAATTAACAAAATAACAAAATAACAATTAGCAAAATAAGTAATAGAAAAATATTATAAAAATAGAAAACATTGGCCCCGAGGTCTTAGGTTACAGGACTAGTGTTCCGGAAAATCATAGAATTGTGATACGAGAAAATTTGTTAGATGATTTTCGTGCTCATTATTTTATAAAGTAAACAAATCTTTAAATGAAAATGTTACGTGTGCCTGTCAAGTATTTTAAAAGTCTTTGTTAGAAAATTGGCATTTTCAAATCTGTTTTGGGAAAATAAAAAATACTTAACTATTATCAAAATTTTGCAGTGGAAAAATATTTCACATACTCGGGAATAAAATCCTAACAATACTTGGAAACAAAGATATTTCAAGTGAAAAAGAGATTTATGACAGTAGCAAAATGTTACAAAACGCCAAACGGATAGCTTGAAAATGAACCCGCCCGGTGCCTTTAAAGCATGCTATACGGGTTTTACTTAAGAATTGAATGCTTCTTTTTGTAAAGCGGAAGCGCTTCATTCTAAAAATGTACACACGGTCAACGCTTTTACAACTCTATAAAGTTACAAAAAGAAGCATTCAATACTTATAATTACATTTTTTAGCTATGATTATGAAAACACGAATTTTATATATTTTATTATTTAATTCACCTGTGCACATTATTGTTGGAGCACGTGTTATCATGAATGAAAAAGTTGTATTGAGCAATGCAACTGCTTACGAAATAACACGTGATGTGCAGTTAGCCAATAAGAATAAAATATTATAATGAAACATACATCTAATGTAATTATTTGTTTTTGAAAGCTGTACGATGACATGCAGTTGTTTACATGCTATCATTTGTTTACGGTTAATCATTGCGTCATTGGCAAAACATTTTCAAATATAAATCTTAAAGACATCTATTAATTCTACCGGTATTTAAGTGAATTCAAAATATGGTGCGAACAGACCCAATAGGCGAACGTGTATATGATGAGAATGTGTTTTGGGAGCGAAGCGGCACCAAATACCGTCGACGTCATACATGTCAGTATTTATATATATATATTTTTTTAATGTTATGCTTAAATCATGTTTATTTCTGCCCTTTTAAACTTTTAAGTGAAAAATGATGAAAGCACTCTGAATTTCTGACCGTACGTATTTCCTGTTTTTAATAACGTTTTGCATCACTTGTTTACATCGTCAAGGGTACTTTCTTACACGCCCGCGTTCCAAGGTCGTCAAAGTTTTTTTTGAAAAGACCCCTTAAAGCGACCGTTTCCAAGGCACTCGTCGTAAGAAACATGGGTTAAAATATGCGCACTGTTAAAGGGCCGAGCCACCGGATTATTTGCTCATATTATGTTAATGAAATTAAATAAAACCTGTGTATTGTCAGGACAAATAACTATCAAAAGTTACAAAATTAAATATCAATCATTTTGGATAGATATCAAGAATGTGTGGACTTGAACAAATAAGAATGCATTTATCAAACTCAGTATAAACATTTCAAGTCGATCGTAAAATCTAATTAGAATAAACTACTGGTGAAGCCGTTTGATATACTTACTAAATCTTTCATTAGCTATGACATTGAACTTACTTCTCTATATGCAATCATCATCCAGGTTAACTATTTTTCGATTCGCAATCATGATCCAGTTTAAGTAATTTTCCCTTCGCAATCATTATTAAGTTTAAGTATTTTTGTCAAAATAAGACCCCACTCATTTTGCCGTGTTTAGCCAAATTAATGAATTTAGCAGAGGTTTCATGCAATATGGCACTGGGATTGGCAGTGCCACGCAGACCTTCCAACTATTCTGAGTCTGGCAGTGTTATATTACGATGTCTTGTTCAACACAGACTGGAGTTTGATCGACTGACACAATTCAAGCAGGAGTTATTTCCCTTTTGTCGTTATTTGCTAAAAAATCCTTCATTAAAATTCCTTATAATATTGCCCACTGGACTTTAGAAAAAGATTTTTATCGCAGAATTTACAATCAAACGATATGAATTAAGAAATGCATCTGCTCTACTGAAATAAGTTTTAAATCTGATAAAGGATTTACAACATTCACACCTATATTACGCGAGCTTTTCTATACTTTGAAATAAACCGAATAAAATTAAGAATGGAAATGGGGAATGTGCCAAGAGACAACAACCCGACCATAGAAAAAACAACAGCAGAAGGTCACTGGCAGGTCCTCAATGTAGCGAGACATTCCCTTACCCAAAGGCGTCCTTCAGCTGGCCCGTAAACAAATATATACTAGTTCAGTGATAATGAACGCCATACTAATTTCCGAATTGTACACAAGAAACTAAAATTAAAAAAATACAAGACTAACAAAGACCAGAGGCTCCTGACTTGGGACAGGTGCAAAATGCGGCGGGGTAAAACATGTTTATGAGATCTCAACCCTCCCCCTATACCTCTAGCCAACGCAGAAAAGTAAATGCATAACAATACGCACATTTAAAATTCAATTCAAGAGAAGTCCGAGTCTGATGTCAGAAGATGTAACCAAAGAAAATAAACAAAATGACAATAATACATATATAACAACAGACTACCAGCAGTTAACTGACATGCCAGCTCCAGACTTCAATTAAACTGATTGAAAGATTATGATTTCATCATATATCAGGCACAATCCTTCCCGTTAAGGGTTTAGTATAATACCATCATAACATATATGAGAAGAACATAACCCGTGTCATGCACTCTTTAATGGATAAATTGAATTATAGAATAATTTTATTTAAAATTAATAGTGTTACAGTAATGCTCTTAATGAGAGACGAAATTGTTTTTTTAGCATTTATATGTTTATTTTCGAGATGATTTGTGTTAGATTGTTTTGTGACCATTAAGATACATGTAGTAACGCATCATTTGTTAGATTGATTCAAAATTGTGTTATGACAATCAACACTTTGTATTTTAAAGTGCTTGTAATGCAATTATCTCTATGAATCATGTTGATGCAAATCAGTGGTCAAAGAAGAGGTCAGAACAATAAAACTGACGTAATGCTTATTTTTTATTTTTTTATCATTTTTAAAATTGACAACACATTTGTTAATGTAAACAAACTATAAGTTATGTCTCCTTAAATGCTCGAGTAAAATTTATTCACCTGTCTTTTCCCACTTTACTACAAAAATTTCATTAAAGTACATATATATAGACATCAAAGGATGAAATCAAAGAAAACAAATTAGCGATAAAAGTACGGAGTGGCTATTTGTCCGGCTAGCCGGACAAATAGTGCTGAGACTATTTGTCCGGCCATTGCAATGCGCATGTCACAAATTCATCATACACTTGCGCGTATGACGTAATATTATCTGCAGCAGCAGCAGGGGTCAGCGTGAAACCCGATCATTGAAATGCTGGGATAATGACTGAACACGGCGGTATTAATGTCGGGGATAAATTTTCCAGTTTTTCAGCTCTTAATACGCGAATTCGACAGTATGAAGTACAAAAAAATATCGAATTCTATAAAAGGGATTCAAGAACAATTGAATCCGCAAGGAAAAGGGGAATTAAAAGGGAATTGAGCGAGGACCTCCAGTTTTATCAAATCCGATATAGCTGTATAAATGGCGGAAAAGAACACAATAGCAAAGCTAATGGAGAAAGACCTAAACAAAGGTATGTTTATACAATTAAAAACATGAAAAAGTGAGGATTCATTTTCAAACACCAATAATATTTTATTTCTGATACGAAAAAAGGGGGGTACATCCACCTCCATCGGCGACAGACCTGAATCTTTTAAAGCTGGTTTTACCTTTTACTAGTATATACAGGTTGGAGATATTTTAACGTACTGAAAATAAGTAAATTATCTTTTGTTATACATGTTATCTCTCAGTCTGGGTGTTCCTTATAAAGGAAGCTGATACGGAGATTATAAGGAATCATAAACACTGTTGGTCGGTTACTGTTCCTTTCAAACAAGCTCCCATGCCGGAACACAACTTGAACTTGACACAAGCATAAACATATTTATAACATAACTATAATGTGGAAGATGAAAACTAAAATAGGCATCCGTCATTGTCTGTTCAATCATCGATATCGGCCGCCCGAAAATGACTGCTGCATACATAACAGTAAACACAGGCACTTGTTTTCCATATACTACTACTAACCAAGGTATAGTTGATCTTGCCATGGATAGAAAACAAGTGCCTGTGATACATATCAGTAAGTTACATACCTGCCAACTTTTTAAATGCCCATGGCATGGGGTTTCTAGTTACAATATGGCTCTTGCAGTTATAAAAAACCTTAAAGGGGGGCTTTAAATGCATTTTTATGTTGTTTTTTTATTTTTGCTTCTCCATACTTTTTAAAGATATTTGTCTGTTATTTAGGAGATAACTGTATTGTATTTAAAGCTCCGATGGCATCAATTGTGGATTTGATGGTCGCACATTAAGTTTACTGGCGACGCGTTGCTCATAGGATCTGATATGAGAAAGGCATTTAAGGGGAAACAAATTAATTTCTTTCAGCCACCTTCTGTTGACCTTAATTTTGTGTGACTACATTGTTACGTACTAATAGAATTATAAATTAGGTATTCATTTCTTTTTCCAGCTCATTCAGGAAAGGTTGTCCAGCATATATTTCAGTGGGTGTGTCAGAAGATGGAAAGTTTTTGGTTGTGAAAAGCATTGAAGACCATCATAATCATGTGATATCAAAGGTAACTAACGATAGATATGATACATGTTGAAGTCAATCACAAATACCACAAAAAATAATGTACAGCAGTAGTAGTGGGTCTCATTCATGTCATTAGGATCTAATAGATATAGGAAGATGTGGTGTGAGTGCCAATGAGACAACTCTCTATCCGAATAACAATTTAAAAAAAAGTAAAACCATTATAGGTCAATGTATGGCCTTCAACACGGAGCCTTGGCTCACACGGAATAACCAACTATAAAGGGCCCCAAAATTACTAGTGTAAATATAAAAAAGAAGATGTGGTATGATTGCCAATGAGACAACTATCCACAAAAGACCAAAATGACACAGACATTAACAACTATAGGTCACCGTACGACCTTCAACAATGAGCAAAGCCCATACCGCATAGTCAGCTATAATAGGCCCCGATAAGACAATGTAAACCATTCAAACGGGAAAACCAACTGTCTAATGACTCGTGAAAGTCAAATTATTGTGCCATGAAAACAGGAAATGAAGTCTTAACGGAAATGACACAAAAATGAAAATTGCTTACTTCAAATAGTGTAAGCCTGATACAGGAATCTGACATTTTTCAAGATACTGACCCAGCTTAAATACAAAATGTAACAACATGTATTTATCAACTAATGTGGAAATCTTGATTTTTAGGGTTTGTTTGAAATGCTCCCTCGTGAGAGGAGACTACCAGAAGAGGAGCTAAAAGAAGCAGAAAAACTGGTTTCCTTACAGGTGAACAACAAGCTAATGAGGGATCACTTGCAGGATAAAACTGGAAAAAAAGTTATCCTGAAAGACATCAGCAACATAATTTCAAAAGTCAATGCCAGCAAAAAGTCAGATAACATTGAAAGTCTTGTCAGTAAATTAAAGAAGACAGGTAACTGAAGATTCATAATAGACAGACATTTATTGGGACATTGTTGCACTAACCCATTATGGTATAAATGAGAATACATATAAATAGTTATCAAGAACAGATCAAGTGTGAATATGATTTAAGCTTTTCACTCATGTTTTATCTATTAATGACAATCCACTCAGTATTCATTTTATGTGAAATATGTTGAGTTTAAAATCAATTCTAGTTTGTATTTGAGAAAATTAAAAAAAAAGGAAACAGTAGAAAATAAAAGACAAGTTGTCATTTAATTATATCTGCTAGGAAACCATTTAATCATGTACCAGTATATTGCTTTTGATAATGATGGAGAATTGACCATTGCACCTCAGCTTATCTATTTTTTGTCTTTGCAGGATCTGTTGTTGAAGTTTTTCATGATCTCAATAACCAAGTACAAGGAGTTTTCTACCAAGATGAGGAAATGCAAAAAATATTCTCTGCTTACTGTGATATTATCTTTGTTGATGCCACATACAAACTTAATGACCTCAGGATGCCACTGTATGTCATTATGATAGAAGACAGCTTAGGGCAGAGTGAAGTTGCAGCAATTTGCTTACTTAACTCTGAAGAAAAGCCAGTTCTACAGCACCTTATAAAATGCTTTCAAAAGCATAATCCAGACTCCTCGGGGATCAAAGTAATCATGGCAGATAAAGATATAGTAGAAAGAGATGTTTTTAAAGAAGAATTTCCAGATGCCTCTCTGCTCATTTGTAAATTCCATGTATTAAGAACATTTAACCGTGAAATAACCACAGAAAAAATGGGCATTTCATCGGCCCAACGCTATGTTGCCTTAGAACTAATCCAGAAACTAGTACACAGCAGTTCAGAAGAAGATTACAATGCTAACCTTAAACTCATTGAGACAACATGTCCCAGGCAGATATTTAACTATATTGATACTAACTGGCATAACATACGCAATGAATGGGTTTTAGGGCTGACTTATTTTGAAGGATCACTGATGAACACTACTAACAACAGAATTGAATCGTTCAACCAAAAGTTAAAACAAGTTATTAAGCTGTATTCTGGCCTTGACTTATTTTTTGAAAACTTTATTTCATTGATAGGCACACTAAGAAATGAAAGAGACTATAAAGGTAGTGTAGAGATTCAAAAAGTACCTGTTCATATAAAGGCAATGAATACCACATCTGCAGAATATAAGTATTCACAGCTCTTGACGGGCTATGCTAGTTATTTCGTTATAGATGAGTTAAAGAAGGCTAGAAAAATGGAGACCATTTTTAAAACAACCAACAGTACTAGTCACTCTGATGATGATATGGAACTTAATACAAATTCATGTACATGTAATTTTAGAAAGTCGATGGGACTACCATGCAAGCATATTTTTTTTGCAAGGTTGCTAATAAGTATTGATTTATTTGGCACTGAGTTATGTGTTAGCAGATGGACTCGTTCTTATTATAGGGAAAATACAAGACTTTTCAGTCCAATGGTTTCTCCAAGTAAGACATTTTGTAACAGTTCCAACAAAGTAAGCAATGCATCACAGGTGGTAGATCCAAGAAATACCACATTATTATCAGAGAATCAAAAATATAAGAAGGCATTCTTTGTTGCTCAGAAATTAGCAGCTGCTTGTTCTGCTGTTGGAATGAAGGAATTTATGTCGAGAATGAAACTGTTGACGGAAATAGAAGAGCTGTGGAAAAACAATCACACAGTTGAAGTTGAAGATTCATGTACCGGTAAGTGAACTTTAAGTGTAACAATATAAAAATAAGGAAATGCATGAATTAATTTACGGATCCTTGGAGATGTGGTTTAATTGCCAATGAATCATTTATGATACAACTATCCACCAAAGTTCAAATGGAGTGGAAGAAAGATAGAAAGAAAGAAAGGCTAGAAAAGTTCCAGTCGTATACATTTTAAAGGAAATAGTTTATAAATATTTGCAGTGAATTAATAACTAGGGATACCTTGGGATCTCCAGAACCCTGGCACTGTTGTTACCATTATATTTGGCTCTACTTTATCAAAATTGTAATTTATAACATTTTTTTTTATATTCCAGCATCCACAGAAAAAGCAGAGCCTGTGTTTGCTTTGGATATTGATAAGCAAGTACCAGTGTATATTGATGGAGTCCATGCAGTCTCAAATGGTAATTAAATAATAAGGTTATTATGATAATAACAGACAAATTAAGAAAAAAATAAAAAGAAGCTAAAAGTTCACTTTTATACAATGAACAACCAGATATTTTAATAAACATTAGTGGCACAGCAACTAATCAACAAAACAAGTAGCATGGATTTCTGCGCTTTTTACAAAATAAACGTCAGTCAACGCTTTAACACCCTAATGAATTTACAAAATAAATATTCAATTCTTACTGAATAGCATCTTAATCTCAATTCTTATTTATTTCCAGAGTCCACTGTAGAAGCAGATAGCTGTTTTATTCTTGAAGGACAGACAATAGTTCCTGAAAATGCTAGTGTTCAATGTATTGACATTGTTCTTGAGGAACATACTACTTTTCCTGAAAATACTGGTGTTGAATGTATTGACAGTAAGAACTTTTCAGTTACAAGCACAAGAAATTTTAAACATTTTTATATGAATTCAATTCCACTGAATATTGGTATTTTATAGGTTAAATATAAGAAAAAGAAGATGTGGCATGATTGCAATGAGACAACATTTACAAGAGACCAAAGTTTGGTTTTGAGGTAGTTTGTGGTCACATCATCTTAAAACCTAGTACACTAGTACATTATTGAGTGATTTGTTTAATACAAATGCCTAATAAGAGTGTTGAGCAAAATCTTATTGTTTGATAAACAATAGTAATATTTTTTATACAAATACTATTATTCAATGCATCAAATGTGTGTAGCTTTATTAATCTTATAAATATTTTTTTACTTTTTCATAAAAGAGGGACAGTCAAACTCACAAAAAAAACTGACAATGTAATGACTAAAAATGAAAAAGACAAACAGACAAACAATAGTACACATGACACAACATAGAAAACTAAAAAATAAGCAACACGAACCCCACCAAAAACTGGGGGTGATCTTATGATCTTAAGAATGATTTTATTTATTATTTATAATTTATAAGTATATTTGGTATTCAGTTTCAGTTCCTACAACCAGTCATAGAGCAAATAGTATAGCTAGTGTAAATAAAGATGGTCTTAGTATAGCGGTTCAAGGTAAGGCTTAAAATTATACATACTGGTACTTGTCTGCATCCTGGCAGAAAAAAAGAATTATATAAGAGGGTGAAATATTTAATAATTTTATTTGTTTTACATATATACTATTTAATCTCAATTTTATCTATGAACTGTTCTAGACAATGCATGATGCTCTATCCAAAAAAAAAGGAATAATATTTTGTATTAAACATCTCTTTGGCTAAATACATGATTAAAGAAATTGAAATGTTTTTTCAGAATTTATTCACACAATAGCTGACCAATCAGCTGCTCTTTGTGCTGAAAAGGGTACATGCAGAATCGATGGAGATGAAGTCAAGAATTGTTTGGAGGAATTGCTACCATCAGCTGAAATGTTATTAAATCTCAATAATCAGGCAGCAGCCAAACCATATTTCACAGAGGAGGGCTGGTTGACAGTAGAAAATATATTAAGAATACTTGAAGGTATAAAACTACTATCACTTTTTGATATTTTATGCATGATCTATTGTCAGTAATTTTGGTACATATTGTTATGTATAAAAAAAAGAAGTCATTTAAGAACTGTGAATGAACTTTTAGTATATCAATGATATTAAAAAAATAATTTGGTTATAATTGCAATGATCAAGATCTTTGATTGAAACTACCCATAAATAGTCATCAATTATACTTCATTTGTTCTAATGGCTTATATGCTTGAACATTTCATACTTATTATTTGTAGATCAATATTTGAAGCAAATAAAAAGGAAAGAGTTTCCATCCAATGTTTCACAAAAGAAAGGAAAAGGTATTTATAACATGTTGATATCTTATCAGTTCCAGAAGCAACAGTTAATAAGACCAAATTATGAATTCATGTGAAAGAAATTTCACCTTTGTAAAATAGTTGAACCATAAATTGCAAAAGTATTTGTCAAACAATTTAGACTGTGTGACTTAAAACTATTAAGAATAATGTAGAGATGGTCATTTAACATATTTTTCATTTAATGAAGTGTTCTAAACACATACCTTTTTTTTTATATAAATATAGACAAATCTGTAGAACATAACTCCTGTAGATATTTTTGGCAATACTGCTTTCAAAAATCAAGGATAATCAATTTTTTTCTCTTTCAAATTTCTCCATATACTTCACTAACAAGAGTTATTCATCTTTAGTTTTATATTTAATTGATTTTTGAGTATTTTGTTTTTTATAGGCAAAAAAACTTCAAGAAAAAATTGTTCTCCAACCAAAGGTATAGAAAGTGAAGGAAATAATAGGAAAAGGAAAAGGGACGTACCAGATCTTGAAGACAACATTTGTAATGATAAGGATGGCACTATTACTTTCTTTCCTGATGTAATGGAAACCATGCAAAGCTTGAGAGGAGAAATTATTGATTTCATTAAAACGTATGACCCCAAAAAAGTTCTGCCTCGAGTAGGAAATCCTATAAATACGGTGTTCAAATACCATGATGGGACTAGAAGTTTGAGCGATGATCAAAGAGACAGTATTACACAGTATTTATGTACTTTCCAAGAAGTTCGATCATTGTCTCATATAGATAATGCCAGTCTCATCCACAGCCTCATTGAGTTTATTATCAAAAGAAAAACAGAAAATGATCTTCATCAGAACAGTATGTATAACATTTGAATAGATCAAAACACAATTCTCAGATTAAAGGAGTATTATTTGGGCACTTTATCATGAATATATAACTCATTTTGTTCTGCTGGGTGGCAGGCTAAAAAATATTTCTGAAAAAAGTTTACCTCATCCATTTCAAAGTTAAATGTTGTTCATCATTTCTGTTCCATAACATGAAAACCATTCTTTCAGGTGAAAATTTTGATATGGTCATTGAAATTGAGACTATATTGATTTTTGTCTATTGTGCTGTTTATGACTTATGATCCTTGCATACTTTTTACAATGACAATAACAAATGTAACTATTAACTGTTTGGGTTCATTTAAACAGACTACATTGACCTATAATGGTTTACTTTTATAAATTGTTATTTGGATGGAGAGTTGTCTCATTGGCACTCACACCACATCTTCCTATAGCTTTTCTGATCTCCCTTGACACCATTTTCGAGTATGGTCCTCAGGAAACAATGATAGTCTGTCGGAAGGGGACTATAAATGGCTGACCCATGTTAAGAGAGAGCCCTATCTCTTGCACTTTAAAGACACCCTTGTAGATTTCGAAAAAGAGCAGGCAAATGCTGCTAGAAGGCAGCACTTGAACCCGCAAAGTGGAAAGGGATTAATATAAGTTCTCATATAGTTGGTTTGAAACATTTTTTTTATTTTAGATGGAAGCCTTAGTGATTTAAAGATGCCAACAAAACTAAAAAGAAAAGGAAGGCCAAAAGGAAGCCAACAGACTGTAATTGGTTTACCAAAAAAAAGAGGAAAGAACAAACTTGTTCCTTTCTTTAAGAGAACAGTTGATGAAAAAGAAAGAGGTTTGTTTTCTTCTCCTATCAATACTAAATTATGTTAGAAATTTGCCAATTGTATTCAAATATCCATTTTTGTTAAATCAAGATACTTTGTTCATAAATAGTTAAATTAGATGTAGAAGACAACAAGCAAAAAGTTAAAAACACAAACAACAAGACATCATGGCTTAATAACACACTCAAAATAAGGCGATGTAGTATGATTGCCAATGAGACGACTATCCACCAATAATTTAATTTTGGATGTAACGAGTCTTCTGATTGGCTGACGTTATTTTGTTATCAGCCCATAGACATAATTTAGTCATGTGACCGTGATTTCATCAACGTTTTTTCATGGTTTTCTACGGTTTAACAATTTAGAAAAAATGTGGTGCACACTGTTAAATAAGGGGGAAAACCAATTTTTTTTTGTTATTTCTTCATAGACAGAAAAAATATTACAGTCATTCCTTAATTGTTCAAATAAAGCGGATAAAAGCTTTTTGGTTTAATGCTTTGATTATCTTTGAAAAGATATTAAACTAATTCTTGAAATAGTTGTTGCAATGATTGTTTACACTCATTGAACCTTATGTTGCCTTTTGAATACATATTGTGCATTATGTATAACTTACTTATTTTTTTTCTTCAGAAATACTTAGTTGGTTAGTTAGTGTAGATAGTGTAATGAAGTCATCAGGAGGGACATTACTGGATGAAGAAGATTTGGTTGGATTATCGGAGGACTCATTACCTTACCGATGTTTAGATGATTATGTTGATTTGACAATTGTTCAAAAAAATTTCACTTCATCTGCATGGTTGTATTTATCATCTATTGTAAAAGAAAAACAACAAAAGGGTGGATATATTCTTTGTACATACTGTAATGTTTTTATTACTACAGAAAATGATGATGCTGTTGAATGTGACTTTTGTTTGTTATGGTGGCATATAAGTTGTATCAAATTAAAGAGCAAGCCAAAAGTTAAACATTGGTATTGCAAATCATGCAGGTAAAACTGAACTTATGTGTCAATATGTATTTGTAGTTTTGTTGTCGAGCCTGCAACTTTTGTTGCAGAAAGCTCGACATAGGGATAGTGATCCGGCGGCAGTGACTACAGCGGCAGCGGCGGTGTTAGCTTACTTCTTTAAAGCTTTATATTTTAGAAGGTGGAAGACCTGGATGCTTCATACTTTGTATATAGATGCCTCATGTTACGAAGTTTCCGTCAGTCACATGTCCAATGTCCTTGACCTCATTTTCATGGTTCAGTGACCACTTGAAAAAAAAGTTCAGATTTTTTTGTAATGTTGAATTCTCTCTTATTATAAGTAATAGGATAACTATATTTGATATGTGCGTACCTTGAAAGGTCTTCATGTTTGTCAGACAGTTTTCACTTGACCTCGACCTCATTTCATGGATCAGTGAACAAGGTTAAGTTTTGGTGGTCAAGTCCATATCTCAGATACTACAAGCAATAGGGCTAGTATATTCGGTGTATGGAAGAACTGTAAGGTGTACATGTCCAACTGGCAGGTGTCATCTGACCTTGACCTCATTTTCATGGTTCAGTGGTTATAGTTAAATTTTTGTGTTTTGGTCTGTTTTTCTCACTATATGCAATAGGTCTACTATATTTGTTGTATGGAATGATTGTAAGGTGTACCTATCTAGCGGGCAGATGTCATGTGACCTTGACCTCATTTTCATGGTTCAGTGGTCAAAGTTAAGTTTTTGAGTTTTGGTCTTTTTATCTAATACTATATGCCATAGTTCATCGATATTTGGTGTATGGAAATATTTTATGATCTTTATGTCAGTCGCGCAGGATTTATTTGACCGTGACTTCATTTTCACGGTTCATTGCACAGTTTTTAGTTTTTGTGTTTTGGTCTATTTTTCTTAAACTATAAGTAATAGGTCAACTATATATGTTGTATAGAAGCAGTGTTAGCTGTACATGTCTGCCTGGCATGGTTCATCTGACCTTGACCTCATTTTCAAGGTTCATTGGTCTTTGTTTAGTTATCTTGGTTAATGTTAAGTTTATGTGACAGTTGTATTAAAGCTTAGCTTTATACTTAGGACTATCAACATAATATCAATGATTAGTATAGAAGGCGAGACATTTCAGCGTGTGCACTCTTGTTTAACATGTATTAGTTATTATATATAGTTTTCTCAAATGTTTTGCAATGAGATAAACTGGGATTATTTTGGAAGTTCAGAAGGTAGAACACCTTGTATGTAGATACATTATGAATTTGTTTGTTATATGTTTATTGACTGTGACCTCATATTCATGGTTCAGTGACTGGTTGAAAAAGATGTAGTTGTTTATCATGTGAAATACTGATTATGAGTAAAAGGATAAATATATTTGGTGTATGGGATCCTTGTTAGGTCTACATGTCTTTCAGACAGGGTTCATCTTACCTTGACCTCATTTATGTACATGTTGTAAGCAATGTATCTGATATTTTAAAATTAGTGAAAAAATATTTAATTAGAGTTATGCCACTTGGAAATAATAATTTATTGAATATTGCATTGTAAGCTCCTACCAGCCTGAATTAAAAGAGATTGTTCATATCAATAATTATATTTTATTTAAATGAGTTTTAAATTCAGTGCCAATCAACGATTTATACATGAACTTTCATCACTTCAACAGATCAATTAGAGACATTAGACATTAGAACAAAGTTCTTTTGTGAGTATTTAAAGGGATCCAATATCAACTGATGTTACAGTGATATTTTAGCATTGTTTTAAATACAGATATTTTGTAGTTTTATGAAATCTAATTTATTTTAATGTACATACAATATATTTATTGCTGTTATATGAAGTTCAATTTCATTCTTTGAAATTGTATAATAAATATATGTGAAAAGATATTGTTTTAAAAGTCTTTTAATTTCATGATTCAAATATGGTGACTGTGCATCTATACTTCTATAATGTCCTTGTTTCAATAAGGGGAAATATAATTTATATTAATATTAATATTTCTTTTTTTGATTCTGGTTTGTATCCTTTTTCTTTCAAACAGTCTTGTCCAGGACAAAAACTTTTTTTTCATTTGACCTAAATATATAATATTTGGCATTAAAGTGTATGTTAACAGAACACCATTTCTGGCACAACACCATGACTTCTGAACCCTGAACTATGACATAATGGTCCAATAATTTATTTCTGGGACATTTTTGTGTCTAAAGTATTGAAATGGCTGCAACATAGAAAGACTTCCTACCAAAGATGACCGTTGAAATTGACCCTTGATATATAAACTCAAATAGTTGTTTTATATAGGTCAATCCCAAAATCATATTTATATACGGTATATATACAAGTCTAAATTGAAAACAACGTTCAAACCTTTGATTGTGTTGAATAAAAATAGCAATTTTTTTATGTGTACATGCAAAACAAATTCCTCGATAGAGGCGTTTAAATACAGCACAAACAAATTTTTCTACAAGACCTTAAAAGTGAAATAGTATTTTTTTTAACAAAACTCATTTGACTTGGTTTGAATAGGACAAACACAGGATGTTTTTATACCCTACTGACTGCCATTGGTTGTTGCCAAATAAACATATCACCGGATGTAACAAAATGGATCTTAATTATTTGTTTTTATACCAAACAGAAAACAATTATTGCAAGACTTTTTCTATGACATCATTGATGTTCCCATGGGTCATCCCCTTTGTCATAGTGATAATTTTTAAAATAGTTAAATCTCTATTTATTATTTAACAAACATTTTCTACCTGAGGGTCATGGTTCAACTCTTATCATTCATTGTCCTATATTTTGAAAAATTGATATTTTGGTCCTAAACCATGAAGTTTCTTTACTTGTCATGCTTGTCAATTGTCTAACTTAAGCATCATCCTGCTTGTTTCTTGCCTGGCGATCAATTACTTGTGGTAAGCACCAAAAGATATAGAAATGAAGATAAATTACACACCTATTAACCAAAACCAAGGATTTGAATAGTGTCACTACACAAATCTTGACCAAACATAATATACAAATTAAAAAAAAAACAACTGGAGGAATATAGTCCCTACAATTTTAATGCAGCTAGTGATACAAATATTACCAGCACTATTCATCAGGCTAGCCGGACAAATATTCTTAGCAATATTATTGTGACTATAGCCGGACAAATAGCCCCAGCACTATTCTTCCGGCTAGCCGGACAAATAGCCCCAGCACTATTCATCCGGCTAGCCGGACAAATAGCCTCAGTACTATTCGTCCGGTTAGCCGGACAAATAGTCTCAGTACTATTTGTCCGGTTAGCCGGACAAATAGCAACTGCCATAAAAGTATCAGTTGTGTAAGATAAGTCAACACGCCTATGAATATAAAAAGCAACTTATAGGCTATAGAAAAGGGTCATCTCAAAATTGCACAGATATTTAACATTATATTTACTTGGTACCAGAGGTTGATATAGGCCAGTGAGGGATCGCTCTCCCCTTATGGAGCTGTACATGTATATATGATAACTGTATAGACTTTTTAAACCAAACTTTTGCTTGCTAGCCCCCTCCCCCTTTTTTCTTCTTAAATCCTGGATCTGCACATGGGTACCGAATTAATGTTGTTAAAATAATTTTAACCGAAAATGCACATTCAAGAATCCATTCATTTAAATAAGATTCCCATACATATTATTAAATGGACATTTTGAAAAGTGCTAAAACAATTTGTATGTAAAGAGGAAATCTCGAGAAAAGAAGCACACTTTATAACTCTCTTAAAATATGGAGACTTTTGCATATTTGTGCTTACAAATTGAAAACCATAAGCCCCAGGCTCGCTTGAAAATAATGTATACAGCATATATACACTAGGTCAGTAACTTGACAAATTGAGAAGATTGTATTCATAAAAAAAGAAGATATGGTATGATTGCCAACGAGACAACTCTCCACAAGAGACCAAAATGACACAGAAATTAACAACTATAGGTCACCATACGGCCTTCAACAATGAGCAAAGCCCATACTACATAGTCAGCTATAAAAGGCCCCGAAATGACAATGTAAAACAATTCAAACGAGAAAACTAACGGCCTTATTTATGTACTTAAATTGAACGAAGTCCAAAACTAATAAGTAACACATAAACAAACGACAACGACTGAATTACAGGCTCCTGACTTGGCACAGGCACATACATGTACATATTCGTTTTCTTGTTGTATTTTACTTTTGTAATATAATCTGGATTAACTTACATGTATATCTTTCAAAATTATATTCATTTTTTTTTAAATGAGCCATAAACCGACACTTAAAATGTTATAATGAACAATATTATACAAAGAAACATCGCATAATTTGAACCTATTTGCCGAGGTCGGACAACTATCGGGCTGCTACATGTTGCTAACGCGAAAATATGTAGAATCGTCTATTTTCAACATAGGTCCAAGACCCGCTTGAAATAGTATATATATCTTTAATATATACGAAGTCGTAGTAAATAAGATGTAGTAAGCGAATCATTAAGACAACTCTTACATGACAACTATCGAGGAGCACTTGCTACATTTAACCCACTGGAGGATTAATCGACAGTTACATGTACTCCTAATGAAAAAAAAAATAGTATATTTATATTTTCCTGTGTACATTTTTAGCTCATTTGTCCAAAAAGCGCCAAGTGAAATTTTCTCAGCACTATGATTGTGTCGTCTGTCGTTCGTTAACTTTTACAAAAATCTTCTCCTCTGCACTACGCGACCAAGTACAGTCAATTTTTGCGTAAATCATCCTTGGGGTATCTTGAATAAAAAATGTATCCGATGACCTCGGCCATAAACCAAGATGCCGCCATATCTGAAAATAGAACATGGGGATAAAATGCAGTCTTGGGCTTATATATTTGAAACTGAAGCATTTATTAACTAGCGCAAATCTGTCAGGGGTAAAATTGTTCATCAGATCAGAATCTATGTACCCTAAGTTTTTTAGATGCAACAGACAACTTGTGTTGGGTTGCTGCCCCTAAATTGGTAATTTTAAGTATAATTTGCAGTTTTTGGTTAATATCCTGGATATCAAAATAAATATAGAGATTAACTGAAAACAGTACAATTGATCAGCAAAGTTATATCTACAAATAAATGAACTTTACCAAAATTGTTAATCGACACCAGTTTTTCACATATTTTCGTAAATTTTTGTAATCTTTTACAAAAAATCTTCTTTACTTAATCTACTGACCCGGGCCAAATAGAATTAAACTTAGCCAAAATTTTCAATACGGTATCGTGTTTGAAAAATGTATCCGATGACCCTATCATCCAACTTGCATGACCATCATGGCTAAAATTAGAACATAGGGGTTTACTATAGTTTTCAAAATTAAAAAAAAAAGCAATTGCAAAAATATTATACTATTTCAAGCGGGTCTTGGAACTATGTTTAGATAACAAAAAAAAAAATACCTTTCAGGTTTAAAATATAGTCATTTCAGGTTTAAAATATAGTCCTTTCATAACTGATGAATTACTCAAAAGGGAATTGGATAATACTATAATTCTTCGGGGTTTTTTTTATTCACTTTTTAGTTTTGTGACTATTTTTTCCCTCAGTGTATAGTCTTTGAGAATAGGACAAACATTTTCAATTAAATGATTGCTAATGTATCAAACCTTTTTGGGTTAAGAATAATTTTTGTTGCGAGTAAATTGTGAGCTCCTGTTAGGAATATTTTTTATGTGAATAAAAGGACATACATGAAGTTCTAATTTTCCACGCGTTGCACATATTTTATCTATCGAAGCACAGGCACATGTCTCAGAAAAATGTTATCTCTTACGTGTATGTTCGCGGTGTTCAAGTTATAAACTTTTGATATACATTTTATAAAAAGCGTGATACGGTTTTGTGAATAAAGGCAAACAAAAATTTAATCTATTTTTTGAATGATAGACATTGAGTCTTTTGTATACTTGTAATTGTTTTACGGTTTCCACATGTAGAGCAGTATCTACTTACCTTACCTTACCCAGAGAACATGAACATGCTGGGATCATTCCGTTTTTTGGTGGGTTTCGTGTTGCACAGTCTGCTGTTTTCTATGCTGTTTTTTGTAAAGCATTATAGTCTTTTCTTTTTTTCTTTTTGCAATGGCATTGTCAGTTTATTTTCGAGTTTGAATGTCCCTGTAGTGTCATTCGCCTTTCTTTGGCCTTTCACGATTTTTTTTCTCTCCAGAAAAACGGGAACTAATTAAAACAAGTACACGATGTACAATACAAAATGCATGTTACGAAGAAGAAAAGAGGATTATGTTAAATGTGTATGCTTTCCATGTTTATGCATTTCTTTGTTTTTCTTTTTTGATAAATGAAGAAAGTAAATCAGACTTGTTGTTGACACCATTGAACCAAAACAGTTAAATCACTTTAAGATTAATCAAAATCAACTCAAAGGTTAACATGAGCATTATTAATTAATATCATCTGCAGTTCTGATTGTATCCTTGTCTGTAGCAATTTCGTCAGCTTTTGCTGTAACGTCGCGCCTGTATTTATGTCTCCATGGTCAGGCCCATTATTAATTTAAGAAGCTCATGTTCGTCTACAGTACTGCTCTTGGTTCTCGTCAAGAGGAAGAGGTTGGATTATTAATTACACGACTTGCACCACACTGCAGATTACCAGATATCCGGAACACAAAAAAGAGAAATAGTAAGAAACTTGAGCAGACTCATTGCGAAATACTGAATATCCTTCGAACATGTTATTGACGAATTGCAATGCTGTGATGTTATTTATTTATGACTTGTGGCTGCTTTTTCGCCAAACTCTTAACGCAATGGTTTGTGTTTGTAGAAGTCATTGCTGTTTTGTCATGTTTGTTAATCTCCAAAAACAAATTTTCATTTAATATTATAATGTTTACAATAACTTTATTATTTTGAGATCGTCCCCTTCATTTAAACTATTCGGACTCGGGGCCGGAGTCAGATTCCTGTTTTATTAATCCCTACTGGACGTGAAGACGTTCTATAATATCAAAAACTTGTTGTGAAATTGATCATGATGATGATGAGGTGAGTGATGTAATTAACTGTGTATTTTGGATTTCACATGTGAGATGATGAATAGTGGTAGACGACCGACCGCATAATGTGACTAGATAATAGGACAAGTTTGAGCTTTCTAAAAAGCTATATGGACTGCTTCGCTCTACCTAATTTAAGGTAATATGTGTGCATGTGGTTATTGAATTAGTATTTGAAATGTGCTATTTTTAGATATTGATTGATATAAAATGGTTGTTTTTCAAGAGTGTGCGTCATACACCCATGCTTTTACAAAATTTAAATATCTTTTTGAAAATTAAAACAATTATAAATAGACACGACTCTTGAGGTGTGCCTATCTGAAGGTGTGCATGGATCGACTCAGGGGCGTAGCTACCCGGAGTCACGACAGCACGTGCATCCACGTCGTTTTCACAAAAAAAAAAACAAAAAAAAACAAAAAAAACAGAAGAGAGACTCAGAGAGAGATGAGTTGGTCAATCTGAATCGGACAGCGTGATGTATGTATTAACTAAGACTGTCATATCTATCATCATGTCTATAAACATGATTAATATAATCCAACAGTTCTCACGGTACTCTGACCGCACACAGACTCTTAACTGCTTTACACGTGTTATCTGTATAGTAATGTTTACTGTTGTAATATAATATCCATGATGTGTAGCTTGTAATAAAGTTTGTAACATAAATTGGATTTTTTCCTTTGATGTTTTTATGAAATAATTTGCTTAAAAAGTGTGGTGAGGGAAAACCATGGTATATTATATGCAAATTTATGTTGTACCATACTTTGCTAATTAAATATGCAACTCGACTAGAATCCAAAGGAAAAAAGGCGGAGCTTCAGCCATGGTATAACATATTCATTTTCATGTTATTCCATGGCTGAAGCTCCACCTTTTTTTCTAAATGTATCCGCCTCTAAAATATTTAGGAAACTGTAAAACGTACTAAAAGGTCAAGATCTTCATTTGTTTTCATTTTATAAGAAAAAGCAATAAATGATGTGTACCACATTTCAAGAAACCCTTTTCAAACTACATAGAATTGTTACGAATTCCCTTAATTTTGGAAACAATTACTAAATGTTTCTTTTTTCAGTTTTGAAAAAAATAAAATATAACACTATCATTTCCTTTGCGAAAATTCAATTTAAATTCGACTTAAAAAGGGGGTACCTATACAAAAAGGAATAAATATTGGCTACAAATATCTGTGAAAAAAACATGATTAGGGGACGTACACTATCTACGCCCCTGGATCCGCCACTGTTAAAATATTATTTTATCATTTAAATTGTGTTTTAATAAATAATCTAATAAAATAACGGAAGAGAAGCATTTTTCAATTAGATGAAAATTCTGTAAAATATGATTAATTTGTATGATACATTGAAAACAAAACAAAAAAAAAATTCTTACCGTCATTAGAATAATCATTTAATCCTTGTCGCTTGAATCCGACATTTTTGTTTACCTCAGTCTGATGACATTATGAAATTACCTGCGCCTACAATCATACACGGGGCGCAAAACTAAAAACAAATCGGGGGAAAATCCGACATTTTCTTTACTTTCTGCAAATTCAGGGGTTCTATTACATGAAGTACACAGACGATCATACACGAAGCGCAAAAGTGACTTGCGCGAGCTTCCATTTCATTGGATAAAACTGTAACGTGATCAATTTCCAATATTAGTTGAAGGTCTTGAAGCTGTCAATCATTTTATTTATATTACAAATTTTATATACCATGTGTCTTACTCATTAACATATTTAAACAAACTCATCCTTCGGATTCGTTTGTTTAAATATGTTAACTCGTAAAAACCATGGTATATATAGTACGTAGTTTAATATAAGTCTTGAATGAATACAGACGTACATACATGCCCCATGCAGAATATAACATAAGACTATTATGATTTTGATATTTGTTTAACGTTCGGAGAATGTTGGTGTCTTTTCCATCTATCCCGGATATAAGTTTGACAACCTAGTTACAAGACTGTCAGAAGTTATAAAATACAGAAAATGCATTATTGTGAACATTGTATAGGAAAATAGTTTAGCAAAGCAAATCGTGCAAATTGCAGAGTAACAAAGCAAATAAACACGTACATGTATTAATAATTGATATTTCAATATTGAATTTATCTGTGAAATGTATGCATAATAAAACGAACATGAATAAAGACAGTTGATCGGAACTGAAATAATTATGGTTTATTTTCCGGCATTTGATGTCTTTTCCTGGACGAGTAAAGTCTGTTATTCTTTGCCTCATTTAAGCCAATAGTTGTTGCGGTATCTCAACCGCATCATAATGCAACCAATCAGAATCTTAACGTGTTTTAAAAGTATTTTTTTCAAGATGGTGTGTATTTCGACTGACTTATAGCTCCGCACCGTGATGCGAAGCAAACATTCAAGAGCATTAAGGGCCTAAAGATTCATTTGGCATTTGAGTGGCTTGATTACATTATTTATATAAAACTTAGTCATTTTGCTTTTGGATTGAGCAAACCTTATTTAAAAGGAACAAAATTAAATGAGATAGCTGGCGCATGCGCAGTAAGGAATGAAACAAATTTTGCAATATGGCACTTAAAATTCAGTTGCATTTACATAACTACATCTGTACATTGTATAATGTCTTTTCAATTGACAATTTGTATATACCACACACTGACAAAAAATGACTGATACCACAAGATGGGGTTTATTTTCGTTGGTATATATATACACAAAATCGCCAGTATTATTTAGGCATTGAATTATTCAATATTTCTTAAAGAGGTCGCTAGAACTTCTCCTTTCTCTTTATCATCAGAAAGTTCTCAAGCTGTAACATTTAATACAGTTACGAAATAAAGTTAACACATTGTCACAGAAGTATTTCAAAATTATATTTTACCATAAGATACCTTAAAGTTTTCATTTCGCTTAAACAGGAAAACATGATTCATAAATTATTTTCATCTATTTCCCATAGACAGAAATCGTAGAAAAGATTAATTACAGCAGAAATCTAAATTTTGCGTCATGTTTACACTCGCACTACAAATTGTCTACACCTATTTTTAAATGATATTTCAATTACTAAACATGATCAATTCGGCTCCATGCACATGTTATGTCTATCTGACAACTTTTGATCCCAGTAATATGAAAAGTTCATAGTTTAACACCTTATTTAAAAGTAATCATACAGGCCTAACAGGTTATTATAATCTACTGTATAATAATTATACTTTTAATAACTTGTCCATGTAGATATCCCTGTACCCCATGTTGGACATTTTGGAAATACACCCTTTCAGTTTAATAAGCATAATTATTAGAGTTTCAAAGGTATTGTGTTTCCACGGTTTATTTAACTTTGAATTTTCCTAACATAACATTACTTTATTTATAAGAGTGTATCTATCTTTTCTTCCTGCTTTTAATTTGCTCTTGTATTCAACTACAAACTGTACCATTATCTTAGAATGTATTGTAATCTGACTTGCAGTGTTTTTTTAAGGACATGCAAATGTGCGACCTAAATGAAAACAAAATGTATAAATAATATACCGAAACATCTGGATATCATATATATATATATATATATATTGTTCTTTAGTTATCCTCTTCCCAGCAAAAGCTGTCTGTCTTCCCAGCAAAAGCTGTCTGTCTGTCTGTCTGTCTGTCTGTTCTGTCTGTCTGTCTGTCTGTCTGTCTGTCTGTCTGTCTGTCTGTCTGTCTGTCTGAGTCGCGTTGTAATCATTTGCATAACTATTGTACAATAGGACTTGACAAAAATCGGTATGCAGTCATATCACTCTGGTCTTGCCTTTGACTCCTATGCCAGTAAAACCTTTTACAACTCGTTACTGGCTCACAACGTTTGTTCCGTTAAACTAATGATAACTAAAATTAGTATGCAATTTAACTAAAATGAGTCATTGTACATGAAATGGGGACAACTTGTGTTACATACAAATGTCAAGTCATTCTCACATGACTTTGACTCTATGATAGAAAAATCTTGCACAATTCGTGTACGTCTGGTAATTTTTGTATCAACGTAAGGTTATAAAATAGATTAGGATAGACCTTCTTGCTCGCAAGACCACTCGACCACCTGGGCTTCACAATAATAAACCTTTCGGTGGCCGGGTGTTACCTTTCCTCGTCAGTTTTAATCTAGCGTCGTAATACAATACATGATATATAAGGCATGATACAGTGCAGGCGATTTGGTGTCACGATATCGCAATAGCATGAATCCCGGCGAGGGAAAAACAAAAAAAAAATTTGCGAGAGCAAATTTACAGATCTAACATTTATGGGTTGATGTTTAGACGAGTTGTATATACAGAATGTACACAGCCATGTATCACCATCACTGCTGGTGATCCGAGGATGTCGTAGAGTTGTCACTGGTTCAGACGTACTTATACAGTTACAAATATAATATTTTTGTGACTGTATCTTACATTAATTTGTAGGATCCTTTACTATAGATATTTTAGCTGATCTGTAACTATTCCATTTTCATGCCTTATATCATGTACTGTATAACGACGCTAGATTAAAACTGACGAGGAAAGGTAACACCCGGCCACCGAAAGCTTTATTATTGCGAAGCCAAGGTGCTCAAGTGGTCTAGCGCGCCGGATACAGTGCAGGCGATTTGGTGTCACGATATCTCAGTAGCATAAGTTCGAATCCCGGCGAACAAGAAAAAAATAATTTGCGAAAGCAAATTTACAGACTGATCTAACATTGTTGAGTTGGTGTTTAGACGAGTTGTATATACAGAATGTACACAGCCATGTGATCCGATGGATACATCTGTTGTAGAGTTGTCACTGGTTCAGACGTACTTATATATAATATATATAAAAGTAAAACGATCATTATTATCTATGCATACGTACAGAGAAATTGTGTTAACGCATGCGGAAGAATATCACAAGAACGTTTGCAATCTCCCATGCAGAGTCGGAGTTCTCGGTCCTTACTTTCTCTCCAGGACCGATAACTCTGCATGGCAGATTAAGCGTTTTGCGGGGAAATATGATTGGCTGCTCAAATCCAATCTATTAGAAACATCGAATCATTACAAAAGAGTGTCTAACATGCACTTCACTGCACTATTATTAATATAGTAGAATAGAATCATATACAAATGCATGAAAATTATATACATATAACTGTAATATACAAATATTTATATGATATATAACAACAAACCAGAGTATACTGATTTGTATCACTACAATGTAATTGTTATTAAGATGAGGTTTAATTCCCTGTCATTTATCATGCATCATCCACGCACGAACTTGTCTCAGAAAAAAATAATATCTGTACATAACCTCACTTTGAGGTATAGAGATATGATCCACAAGAACTTGCGGTCATCCGATGTTCAGTACTTCAGTACTTTGATTAGTTACAAAAATGTATAGCTTAATTAACGTTATAACAATTTTTTAATAAAAATGTATGTTACTTTATTCAAATACAAGGACTTTGTTAACTAAATCTTATAATTTTTTTTAGATATTATGAATTTTTGTGACAATAGATACACATGCTAGGAAATGTGTCCCCCACAGAAAACGACAGAACTTGTTCCGTTTAGACACTCTAAATGAAGAATGCAGTAATATGTAATAAATAACGAAATTAATGTACTTTGGCTAAATAACTTTTCAGAAATGTTGTCCAAATTGGCCTGTTTGATTCACTGACCTGATAATCGCATTATACAAAGATCAAATTAATGGAACAAAATCTTCTACAAATAGTGTATTTAAAAAAAAAATTAAACATATGATTCAAACTAGTAAAAAAGATAACTATCAAAAGTCTATGCTTGTTATTGAACTTTTTTGGTGGACTTTAGCGGAACGTTTTTTAAGACTTAAACGGTGTTTTTGTGGACTTAAGCAGAGGTCAAGTTTGTGGACTTTAGCGGTGATGTAGACTTTAAAGGTGCCACAAAGCTAGTTTTTTGCTAATATGCATTTTATTTATTTTTATTCATTTTATCATGATGAATAGAATAATCTGACGCATTAAATTATAGGTTCAGAACAGCGCTAACAGTTTAATCGCAAATATCCGTCGCTAGGACTAATTATAAACTTGATTTGCGACAACAAAATCGACGTTTTACGAAGGTCAAGCTTAAAGTACAATACAGTTACATTTGTATCACCATGATCACGGTAGGTATAGTGTCTGGCTAGGATCGTGGTTTTTCGAGTTATTCGGTCCGTTTTTTTCGAGTGTCGTTCGGGCTTTTTCGAGTGAAAAAACATGCGATAGGGTCAATTAACTGCTAATCCGTAATTATAATAGTTCTTTTCATGACTAAAATTGAGAAAGGAAATGGGGAATGTGTCAAAGCGACAACAACCCGACCATAGAGCAGACAACAGACGAAGACCACCAATGGGTCTTCAATGTAGCGAGAAACTCCCGCACCCGGAGGCGTCCATAAACTGGCCCCTTAAAAAATATGTATACTAGTTCAGTGATAATGGACGTTATACTAAACTCCGAATTATACACAAGAAACTAAAATTTAAAATCATACAAGACTAACAAAGACTAACAAACTAACTACCCAACTTATTTTGAATACTTTACATGTTTTGATCGACAAAGTAGCACAATTCCCTTGTATCTAACAAAAAATGAGTATTAATTATTGTCCGGAGTTGTTTTAGAGCAATTGTGAAATCGTCCTGGTTTTTATACGACCGCAAACATTTTTTTTTTATCGTATAAAGGTATGATGTCGTCGTCGTCGTCTGCGTCGTCTGCGTCGTCCGAAGACACGTTTTGTTTCCGGATAATAACTTTAGTTTAAGTGAATGGATCTCTATGCAATTTCATAAGAAGGTTCAATACCACAAAAGAAAGGTTGGGATTGATTTTGGGGATGATGGTCCCAACCGTTTTGGAATTAGGGGCCCAAAAGGGGCCCAAAAGAAGCATTTTTTGTAGTTTCTGGACAATAACTTGTGTGTAAGTGTGTGGATCTCTCTGACATTGTACCACAAGGTTCCATATCACAAAAGGAAAGATAAGATTAAGTTTGAGGGGAATTGCCCATTTCATGCAGGAATTAGGGGCCAAAAAAGGGCAAAAAACA
Organism: Mytilus galloprovincialis; assembly: GCA_037788925.1. Taxonomy (NCBI): domain Eukaryota; kingdom Metazoa; phylum Mollusca; class Bivalvia; order Mytilida; family Mytilidae; genus Mytilus; species Mytilus galloprovincialis. Next base: position 18,827 of record JAWDJN010000052.1, on the reverse strand, counting down.
ATCATTTTTCTTGTATCCAGACAATAACTTGTGTTTAAGTGTATGGATCTCTTTGAAATTGTACTACAAGGTTCCATACTACTAAGGAAAGGCTGGGATAGAATGTTGGGGGAATTGCTCAAAGGGGGAATCATAAACTTTGGGGTTTCTAATTTTTTTTAAGGGGTTCAATTTTTTTTTTCAAAATTTTTGAAAAGTTTTAAGAAGAAATCTTTAATTGCACAGTATCGCGCAATAGATTTGTAAGATCTTGACATTTATTTTCTGTCAGAAACCTATAGTATGTAAAAAAAATTGATCACAATCCAAATTCAGACAGTATCAAGCTTGAAGATTGTGTCCAAATTAGCCCAAACTGTTCAGGGTTCAACCTCTGCGGTCGTATCAGGCTGCGCTGAGCGAAGCATTTTATTTAACAAATGGTCCGGGTTTTTTTCAAAGAAAATTGTGATAAAAAAGGGTATTATTGTCTTGAAAAAATGACTTTTTCTAGTTTATAACTGTCATCAAGTGAAGGACAATATCATATCTTCCCAACAAATCACAAAACTATATTACTACGGTGATCAAAATTAATCTTTTTCAATTTAATTCTCTTCGGAAAACGTTCTACTACAACTTTCCAGTATTAAATTAGAAATTATTGGATCCTTTATAAAAAAATCTTTAGAACACAGTGCAAGGGACTCATAATCTTTTCAACTTCAATTCATGTTTTTTGTTGTTGTCAAAGCTAATAATATTTTTCGTGGTGAACCCCAGAGTTTTTATACGGGACGTATTATGGTATACCGTTGTCCGTCCAAAATAACCCAAAAACGCTGTAACCAATTTACATGAAACTTCGAAGAATTGTTTATACAATGTACCTATTAGGTCACATGATCCTCCTTTTCGGATTTTCTAAATTTTAGATTTTACGTTTCCGAGTTATTGGATTTTATTTAAAGAAACACAAAAATCAAACCATACATTTGTATGTAATCTATATAACATAAATGAATGGTTTGATTTTTTTGTTTCTCATTGGTTTATACGGTCATGTGTTTTCCAATATATATTTTGTATTTTTTCACTGTTAGCATATTGACTCGACGTTACTATATTTAGAAATGATATTGACGCCTTGTTACTAAAAATAGTAATATAGGCGTTAATAGTATTTCCAAAAATAGTAACATTGAGTCAATAACGTGGGACGATTTGGTTGATTATAGGAAATAACTGAAACATGACTGGAGCGGGCCTCCTCGAAGAGGTTAGTGCTTCCTCCCACCCTTATGATAATTTTTAGACCCCCCCTCCCCCAAGCGTGTCGTCTGTCTTCGTACAGTACAACAAAAAGTTTTAAATACAGTCATATTTAGCTTGCTCTCCATTTATTCTGATGAATCTTAAAAGCCATTTATATTTTTTGTTCTAAAAAACTTTATCAAAATTATTTAGAAATATAGAGATAATGTTTCTTCCCGTCTTAGTACTGACACATATAACAGGGAAAGCACTTTATCTGAATATTCACCATCATATACATACATAATCTGTGCATAATTATGATAAAAACATTATAATCATCTTTGGACTGTTGTGTATACATAACTATAGTTGATTATATTGAAGGATATATGATAATTAATGTGAACATTTTGATAGATATGAATAAAGGTGTGATATTCAGATAGTTGTGTGATACTCTACTTTCGAGGTGTCTACGTATTTCAATTGGGTTCACTGTTAGAGTTGCCTCATTAGGAAGCTAAGTGTGCTTGTTTTTAAAGAATTTGGATGATATCAGAAGCGTTTCCCCATATACTTACTAAAACAACTAGGTATATTTAATAGTTATTGAACATTCAAGTCGTTCGGGTATGTAAATTTTCGATATTTTCACGATGCTTTTGAATCCTTATTACGCTTCTACAACGATCCCGCTACGATTATACCACGTTCTCAACACGTTTATTATGCTATCTCACTACGATTATCCCGATCTTACTACCCTCATCACGTTCTCACTACGACAATACCACGATTTATCCGATTACAACACGATCATAGTTAACCACTCTTCTACTGCGATTATAGTACGCTCTTACCACAGCCATACATGTACCGCGATCTTATTACGCTCTCAACAACAACGTTAACGTCATCTTCCATATAAATACTGTTCCATTCCTTATATTTCTCATTAATACGTAGATTTTTCGGAAACAACATGCACAGTCATGCCACTAAAATCTACCAGAACTCGTGTTCTTGGTGGTAGAGGTAGAGGCAGTGGGGTCTCTCATACGAATTCTGATCCAAAAGATGTCGGACCGACCAACTCAAACTTTATCACAACCTTATTGCTAGTCCATAAAAATCAACCGAATTATATTGATGCAGTTTACATTTAATTACTTAATTTGCTAAAACGGTGTTATCAAATTAGATACCAATGAATTAGAAGAATATTATAAATGTATTATAGATTACTGTATACATTATACTTGGTGATAAATCCACTATTTTCGTATAATAAATTAAATGCTATCTAAGTTTTAAAGGTTGCACTTTGTAAAGCTGTTTCTGAAAACACACCTCTTTTGGGGAGAAATTGAATATTCATAGACAATTAATTTTGTTTACATACTGGTTCCCAGTTATGCTCTCTGTGTTCCATATCGCAGAGACAGAACTTGGGAATGTTACCAGTAAATAAACACGTGCATATTGTTTACATTGAAATCTGTGGTAACCTTTCAATCGAGAGGTAGGGGTAGTTAAGAAACTTAGTGTAAGTTTAAAGTCTGAGAAGTTCAGGGCATATAAACGTTGAAAATATGCCGCACAGCCCTATATTTTGACCTTTGAAAAAAATTGTGGTGCAAATGAACTTTCTATTCTAGGATAAGATTTTTTTTCAAAACTTCATAGTAAAAGACTTTAAGTGGTACAGTTTTAGCCGTAAAAGGAGTTCCTATGGGAAATTGCATTGTTAATATTTACAGAAATGCAACCTATATAGGGTGAAAAAGGGGAACATTCAGAATTTAACCAAATTTGCTTTATTTCACAGATTTTAAAGAAATTAACTCAAATATGAAGTTTTATAAATATTTAATGAAGATTGATAGAATCCTGGGCCTTAGATACATGTATGATGACTCAGCATAAATTCACAGTTTACAGTATGCATAGTTTACTTAAAGTCCTGGATACAAAATTAATTCATAATATTTGCATATTTGTAAGTTAAATTGTTAAGAAGTGCTTATATTTACTCTTCACAGTCATTGAAACTCATAGATCCTTCCTGAATATTATTTATGGAGTATTTGTGTCCTTTCGATAACCCAAAATTAAGCCGCAACACCTAAATCTGCTTTTTTGTCACAACGGCATAATAAATACAAGCTAGAAAAACAAAAATATCTCAAGAAAACTTGCAATAGAGTGTTCTATCCTGAATATGTACTAAATATTCCAAATTGCTAGAAACAGCAGAATGATTTAGGAAATTTGAGGCCCCAGGGGCAAAAAACATAGAAAATTGCCTACCCCCTGGGTCATAAAACAAATAATTTCACTTGTAAATGCTATGATTTTATGATTTTAAAGTTCTTGATATAGAAAACAATAACTATGCTTGGAAGTTATACAAAAATCAGATGTTAACAGTCATCTCTACAACATTTTAAGTGAATGTATATCTCAGACTGGTATCTGCATACATACAACTATTGCAAATATGGCTTTGTTTGAACACTTCTAGTATATATAGTAGCTAAATCGTGTCAGATATATGGTTACAGATGATACTGTTGTGACAAGAATTCTAAATTGACCATTTGAGGCAGAAAATGTGTTCTTTAATTGACAAATAGGCATACAGTAAGATGTGGACTGGAGACAAAGGCTGGATTGGATACTTTATATAATCTTGAATGTTGTAATGATTGACTGCTAAACATTACATTTATAATATTCTGATATGCTTTCAATATGTTATCAAAACAGTTTTTAACAGGTTCTAGGCATTTTTTATCAGAAAATATGCAAATAGGGTAAGCTGGCAATAATTAAAAATTGAAACAGGGAGGGGAGGGGGTATAAAATGTATAGTAAAGGAAAACTTTACACAGTGATTTCTTTAAGACTATAATTCTGATAAATGAGTATTAATGTGAGAAAAACTGATTTTAGAGAGTTTTCTATTTGAATAAATGTCTGTATAGGTTGCACTTTGTAAATACAGCTGTTTCTGAAAACACGCCTCGTTTGGGGAGAAATTGAATATTCATAGACAATTAATTTTGTTTACATACTGGTTCCCAGTTATGCTCTCTGTGTTCCATATCGCAGAGACAGAACTTGGGAATGTTACCAGTAAATAAACACGTGCATATTGTTTACATTGAAATCTGTGGTAACCTTTCAATCGAGGTAGGGGTAGTTAAGAAACTTAGTGTAAGTTTAAAGTCTGAGAAGTTCAGGGCATATAAACGTTGAAAATATGCCGCACAGCCCTATATTTTGACCTTTGAAAAAAATTGTGGTGCAAATGAACTTTCTATTCTAGGATAAGATTTTTTTTCAAAACTTCATAGTAAAAGACTTTAAGTGGTACAGTTTTAGCCGTAAAGGGAGTTCCTATGGGAAATTGCATTGTTAATATTTACAGAAATGCAACCTATATAGGGTGAAAAAGGGGAACATTCAGAATTTAACCAAATTTGCTTTATTTCACAGATTTTAAAGAAATTAACTCAAATATGAAGTTTTATAAATATTTAATGAAGATTGATAGAATCCTGGGCCTTAGATACATGTATGATGACTCAGCATAAATTCACAGTTTACAGTATGCATAGTTTACTTAAAGTCCTGGATACAAAATTAATTCATAATATTTGCATATTTGTAAGTTAAATTGTTAAGAAGTGCTTATATTTACTCTTCACAGTCATTGAAACTCATAGATCCTTCCTGAATATTATTTATGGAGTATTTGTGTCCTTTCGATAACCCAAAATTAAGCCGCAACACCTAAATCTGCTTTTTTGTCACAACGGCATAATAAATACAAGCTAGAAAAACAAAAATATCTCAAGAAAACTTGCAATAGAGTGTTCTATCCTGAATATGTACTAAATATTCCAAATTGCTAGAAACAGCAGAATGATTTAGGAAATTTGAGGCCCCAGGGGCAAAAAACATAGAAAATTGCCTACCCCCTGGGTCATAAAACAAATAATTTCACTTGTAAATGCTATGATTTTATGATTTTAAAGTTCTTGATATAGAAAACAATAACTATGCTTGGAAGTTATACAAAAATCAGATGTTAACAGTCATCTCTACAACATTTTAAGTGAATGTATATCTCAGACTGGTAACTGCATACATACAACTATTGCAAATATGGCTTTGTTTGAACACTTCTAGTATATATAGTAGCTAAATCGTGTCAGATATATGGTTACAGATGATACTGTTGTGACAAGAATTCTAAATTGACCATTTGAGGCAGAAAATGTGTTCTTTAATTGACAAATAGGCATACAGTAAGATGTGGACTGGAGACAAAGGCTGGATTGGATACTTTATATAATCTTGAATGTTGTAATGATTGACTGCTAAACATTACATTTATAATATTCTGATATGCTTTCAATATGTTATCAAAACAGTTTTTAACAGGTTCTAGGCATTTTTTATCAGAAAATATGCAAATAGGGTAAGCTGGCAATAATTAAAAATTGAAACAGGGAGGGGAGGGGGTATAAAATGTATAGTAAAGGAAAACTTTACACAGTGATTTCTTTAAGACTATAATTCTGATAAATGAGTATTAATGTGAGAAAAACTGATTTTAGAGAGTTTTCTATTTGAATAAATGTCTGTATAGGTTGCACTTTGTAAATACAGCTGTTTCTGAAAACACGCCTCGTTTGGGGAGAAATTGAATATTCATTAATTTTGTTTACATACTGGTTCCCAGTTATGCTCTCTGTGTTCCATATCGCAGAGACAGAACTTGGGAATGTTACCAGTAAATAAACACGTGCATATTGTTTACATTGAAATCTGTGGTAACCTTTCAATCGAGGTAGGGGTAGTTAAGAAACTTAGTGTAAGTTTAAAGTCTGAGAAGTTCAGGGCATATAAACGTTGAAAATATGCCGCACAGCCCTATATTTTGACCTTTGAAAAAAATTGTGGTGCAAATGAACTTTCTATTCTAGGATAAGATTTTTTTTCAAAACTTCATAGTAAAAGACTTTAAGTGGTACAGTTTTAGCCGTAAAAGGAGTTCCTATGGGAAATTGCATTGTTAATATTTACAGAAATGCAACCTATATAGGGTGAAAAAGGGGAACATTCAGAATTTAACCAAATTTGCTTTATTTCACAGATTTTAAAGAAATTAACTCAAATATGAAGTTTTATAAATATTTAATGAAGATTGATAGAATCCTGGGCCTTAGATACATGTATGATGACTCAGCATAAATTCACAGTTTACAGTATGCATAGTTTACTTAAAGTCCTGGATACAAAATTAATTCATAATATTTGCATATTTGTAAGTTAAATTGTTAAGAAGTGCTTATATTTACTCTTCACAGTCATTGAAACTCATAGATCCTTCCTGAATATTATTTATGGAGTATTTGTGTCCTTTCGATAACCCAAAATTAAGCCGCAACACCTAAATCTGCTTTTTTGTCACAACGGCATAATAAATACAAGCTAGAAAAACAAAAATATCTCAAGAAAACTTGCAATAGAGTGTTCTATCCTGAATATGTACTAAATATTCCAAATTGCTAGAAACAGCAGAATGATTTAGGAAATTTGAGGCCCCAGGGGCAAAAAACATAGAAAAATGCCTACCCCCTGGGTCATAAAACAAATAATTTCACTTGTAAATGCTATGATTTTATGATTTTAAAGTTCTTGATATAGAAAACAATAACTATGCTTGGAAGTTATACAAAAATCAGATGTTAACAGTCATCTCTACAACATTTTAAGTGAATGTATATCTCAGACTGGTATCTGCATACATACAACTATTGCAAATATGGCTTTGTTTGAACACTTCTAGTATATATAGTAGCTAAATCGTGTCAGATATATGGTTACAGATGATACTGTTGTGACAAGAATTCTAAATTGACCATTTGAGGCAGAAAATGTGTTCTTTAATTGACAAATAGGCATACAGTAAGATGTGGACTGGAGACAAAGGCTGGATTGGATACTTTATATAATCTTGAATGTTGTAATGATTGACTGCTAAACATTACATTTATAATATTCTGATATGCTTTCAATATGTTATCAAAACAGTTTTTAACAGGTTCTAGGCATTTTTTATCAGAAAATATGCAAATAGGGTAAGCTGGCAATAATTAAAAATTGAAACAGGGGAGGGGGTATAAAATGTATAGTAAAGGAAAACTTTACACAGTGATTTCTTTAAGACTATAATTCTGATAAATGAGTATTAATGTGAGAAAAACTGATTTTAGAGAGTTTTCTATTTGAATAAATGTCTGTATAGGTTGCACTTTGTAAATACAGCTGTTTCTGAAAACACGCCTCGTTTGGGGAGAAATTGAATATTCATAGACAATTAATTTTGTTTACATACTGGTTCCCAGTTATGCTCTCTGTGTTCCATATCGCAGAGACAGAACTTGGGAATGTTACCAGTAAATAAACACGTGCATATTGTTTACATTGAAATCTGTGGTAACCTTTCAATCGAGGTAGGGGTAGTTAAGAAACTTAGTGTAAGTTTAAAGTCTGAGAAGTTCAGGGCATATAAACGTTGAAAATATGCCGCACAGCCCTATATTTTGACCTTTGAAAAAAATTGTGGTGCAAATGAACTTTCTATTCTAGGATAAGATTTTTTTTCAAAACTTCATAGTAAAAGACTTTAAGTGGTACAGTTTTAGCCGTAAAAGGAGTTCCTATGGGAAATTGCATTGTTAATATTTACAGAAATGCAACCTATATAGGGTGAAAAAGGGGAACATTCAGAATTTAACCAAATTTGCTTTATTTCACAGATTTTAAAGAAATTAACTCAAATATGAAGTTTTATAAATATTTAATGAAGATTGATAGAATCCTGGGCCTTAGATACATGTATGATGACTCAGCATAAATTCACAGTTTACAGTATGCATAGTTTACTTAAAGTCCTGGATACAAAATTAATTCATAATATTTGCATATTTGTAAGTTAAATTGTTAAGAAGTGCTTATATTTACTCTTCACAGTCATTGAAACTCATAGATCCTTCCTGAATATTATTTATGGAGTATTTGTGTCCTTTCGATAACCCAAAATTAAGCCGCAACACCTAAATCTGCTTTTTTGTCACAACGGCATAATAAATACAAGCTAGAAAAACAAAAATATCTCAAGAAAACTTGCAATAGAGTGTTCTGTCCTGAATATGTACTAAATATTCCAAATTGCTAGAAACAGCAGAATGATTTAGGAAATTTGAGGCCCCAGGGGCAAAAAACATAGAAAATTGCCTACCCCCTGGGTCATAAAACAAATAATTTCACTTGTAAATGCTATGATTTTATGATTTTAAAGTTCTTGATATAGAAAACAATAACTATGCTTGGAAGTTATACAAAAATCAGATGTTAACAGTCATCTCTACAACATTTTAAGTGAATGTATATCTCAGACTGGTATCTGCATACATACAACTATTGCAAATATGGCTTTGTTTGAACACTTCTAGTATATATAGTAGCTAAATCGTGTCAGATATATGGTTACAGATGATACTGTTGTGACAAGAATTCTAAATTGACCATTTGAGGCAGAAAATGTGTTCTTTAATTGACAAATAGGCATACAGTAAGATGTGGACTGGAGACAAAGGCTGGATTGGATACTTTATATAATCTTGAATGTTGTAATGATTGACTGCTAAACATTACATTTATAATATTCTGATATGCTTTCAATATGTTATCAAAACAGTTTTTAACAGGTTCTAGGCATTTTTTATCAGAAAATATGCAAATAGGGTAAGCTGGCAATAATTAAAAATTGAAACAGGGGAGGGGGTATAAAATGTATAGTAAAGGAAAACTTTACACAGTGATTTCTTTAAGACTATAATTCTGATAAATGAGTATTAATGTGAGAAAAACTGATTTTAGAGAGTTTTCTATTTGAATAAATGTCTGTATAGGTTGCACTTTGTAAATACAGCTGTTTCTGAAAACACGCCTCGTTTGGGGAGAAATTGAATATTCATAGACAATTAATTTTGTTTACATACTGGTTCCCAGTTATGCTCTCTGTGTTCCATATCGCAGAGACAGAACTTGGGAATGTTACCAGTAAATAAACACGTGCATATTGTTTACATTGAAATCTGCATGGTGACCTTTCATTCGAGGTAGGGGTAGTTAAGAAACTTAGTGTAAGTTTAAACTCTGAGAAGTTCAGGGCATATAAACGTTGAAAATATGCCGCACAGCCCTATATTTTCACCTTTGAAAAAAATTGTGGTGCAAATGAATTTTCAATTCTAGGATAAGATCTTTTTCAAACCTTCATAGTAAAAGTGGTACAGTTTTAGCCGTAAAAGGAGTTCCTATGGGAAATTGCATTGTTAATATTTACAGAAATGCAACCTATAGACGCATATGAATATTTCATTATTTAGCCTGGTATACAAATTGAATATTTGCTGTGATAATCTAATCGATGGGAGATATATATTAATTTCGGAGAAGTAAAATGACAAAGTAGGTAAAATCAGCTTGGATAAATAAATTATGAAGTCATGTGCTCCATTGATCGGTAAATAATTTTTGTAATAACCATTTTTGATAGATGAATCAAAACTAGGATTAAAAAAATAAAAGTAAATGAATGCTGTATGCTATATTGTTTTATTGCAGAGTTGAAAAGTAATGGGGCCGGTCAGTGAACTTGAAATGCACGCGAATCTCTCTACAGTGTTTGTAAACAATGCCATGTGGATGGCCAATAAATGCGGCATGATTGTTTCAAAACCTGGGGCTGCATTTGTACTTTAATGATAATATAAGAAAGCTTCTTATTTCTAACTGACTACATAAGAAGGGGCCCGCTCCAGTCATGCGTCAGTGATTCCCTATATACTCAACCGATTTTTTTCCCACTAAAGGGGGCCCCCTAAATCAGCCTCTGCATTTAAGTCAATGGGATATTCTTTTACTGAATTTATCAATTTAACTGTATTCACTGATTATTTTAACACATGGGTACATGTTCCTATAATAGCAGAGTTTGGTGATTAGAAATTAGTTGCACACTTTATATATATATATACTGACGAACAAATTTTAGCCCTCCTTTCAAAAAATGATTTGATAAACAAAGTGCAGTAGGTAAACGTAATACTACTACTATACAAGATCTATTTTTGAATTAGGAAACAATGAATATATTCTGAGAGATAACAAAAAGCCTCAAAAAGGAGAATATAGCAAATACATGTATCAAACAAGCAACACAAACAGTTATCAGGACAACTCATGATCTTAAAACCACAATCGCCAAAACATGAAGGCCAGTGCTATAATGCAACACCGGTGTACATACCAAGCGCAACAGTGGAAGCCCTAAAGAATGGACACCTTGATGTTCGCCGCATACAACCCAGGGCAATTAACTTCTTGTTACACCCCCCCCCCCCCCCCCCCCCCCAGTTCCTAATATACATGTGCAGAAACAAACAATCCTAAGGAATACTACAACAACCCCAGTTCAACAGCCTTTTTAGTATTCCAGAGCCCCAAGCCAAGCCATATGTAACAACAAATCAAGTGTTAAAACACCAGAGAGTTCTCAATTGCATCTAATTTCGTTCAACTGTAAAAACATTAAAACCTGTGGTCCAATTACACAAACTTTTACATTCTAACGGCATAATTCTTATTCAGGAACATTGGCTATTTCAAACACAGATGCATCTTCTTGGCGAAATCCATGAAAACAAAAATTACATAGGCAAATGAGTCGATATAAATGAACCGCTATTACCGATATGTATGCCCCGAGGATATGGTAGTGTGGCTATCTTGTAGAAGAGAGAAAATGACCACATGATAAAGCCAATCGAACTAGGGTCAGAAAGGATACAGTGTGTAGAAATAAGAGAAAGCAACAATCCAAAAATAATATTAACAACAGTCTATCTGCCAGCAAAAGGAAGTAACAATCATCTGCCTGAATACCAAGACGTAATCGATCAATTATACGAACTATACCAAAAGTATAATGATACGCACAAAATCATCATAGGAGGCGACCTAAATGAAGATCTAAATATACAAACAGGCACGAAACGCAGCTCTATCTCCGTGATTTCATAAATGAATGCAACCTGAAATACGACAATAAAGAAAGAACCTTTGTTAACTCACTTATCAGGCATCATCAAAAATAGACTTTTTTTTTGCACAACCTGCCAGAAAATGAATTTGACAACAAACAAGTACTCAACAACATTACAGAAAACACATCCGATCACGACCCAATTCGTATGAGTACCAAATTCCCTTATGAAAGCCCAAATAACAGTCATGCGCAAACTAGCAGCAAAATTGCAAAAACAGTTAATTGGGACAAAGTAGACAAACAATGGTATTTTGCTCACATCAACAAACATATAGACAGCCACCAAATAAGAGAAAATATGGAGGAAACAGAAATTGAGCAAGCCACATCCAAATTATGTAAACTCCTAAGGGAAACACCTAACCTAACATCATTATCAAAGGCAAAATTCAATGCAAGACCACTTGAAAATTAAAAGTATGGACGCCCGAAATACAAGTAGCGTTGAAAATTGCAAGACAAAACTGTAATGTTTGGAAACATCACGGGAGACCGAACAACAAAAGTAACATAATGCTCTAGAAGAAAATGCTATTAAATGGGAAGGAAACATCTCACAGCCATTCGACGTAAACTAGGGAGTGCGACAAGGAGGTATACTAAGCATCAATCTCTACAAAATATACTTCAACCACTACTAAACATGTACGAAACAACTGAGGCAGGATATAGAATTGGAAACATAAGCGTAAACAGTACTGCAAGTGCAGATAACATCGTACTAATTAGCGAGAAACCAGATCAAGCGCAACTGCTTATAAACATGGAATGTGATTATGCATATATTGAAGGCTACCAATTTCAACCTACCAAAAGTGTCGTCATCAACATTACCAACAGGAAGCGAAAACAGGATCCCGTAACAACAACCTGAGCCATGGGCCCCCACGACATGCCATCAGTGAAGAGTGCCACACACTTAGGAGTCATCAGAACCATGTCACTAAAAGCAAACATGACTGCAAACGTGGAGGAAATTATAAAAAAAAGCTAGGAGGAACGCATATAGCCTCCTCGGAGGAGGATTTCATGGTCATAATATTAGATTAGATGTAAAGACAATGGTGCATCTATACAATATATATATATCCCCAGTACTTCTCTATGGTTTAGAGCTAATACCACTTACATTGGTCATTAGCACTAATCGAAAACTTCCAAAAACAGCTACTGAAGCAAATACTCTCATTACCTACATGCGTAGCAGATATAACTATTAACATCTTAACCGGAATATTGCCAATAAAAGCCCAACTACAAATTCGAGCACTTGGACTCTTCAACAACATCTGTAATCAGCCCGGAGAAAATATAGAAAAATCGCTAGCTAGACGACAACTTATCGTTGGATTGTCGCCATAAAACATATGTTCAGGAAGAACAATCTGCAAGAGGCTAAACGGTACCTGGACAACGCCATCAAAAAATCCTTGTAGACTGCAAACACCAAGAGAACAGTGCATAACTACTGGAGATAATCAATAGTGCAACTACTGCCACTATATGAAGGACTGGACCATCTCACAACGGGAAACCTGGAAAAAGGTAAAATAATCCTCTATTCAAAATTAACTGCCATTCAGCCATAGATACGACAAGACTAAATCTGCTTACTGGATCATATATTCTACAAAGCAAGCAAATGGAAATGTTACCCCTCATTTGAGTGATTGTTCCCAATATATTTCTTCACAACGACACTTTTCTTTCTGGACCATCGTAAATGAAAAGTTGAGACGTAAAACTAGTACAGTATGCTCGAAACTCGTGCGTTACCAAAACGACTTTGAAGTACCCTCTATAATCAATTATCTATATCAAAGTCAAAGGATAAAATGTAAGTCGGAGATTTTTCTTGCATTTGAACATTTTCGTCATAACAGTATTCCTTTTCGTACCATCGTTAACGAAAAGAAGGAGAGGAGACGTCAAAGGTTAGCTGTATTTTTTGCATACGGAAATTATGTCGGCGAATTGCTACCTGGAAGCAAGCAATTAAAAAAGTGAACTTTATCTAAATGAGGACAAAATCAAAGAATTTTCTTCAGAAAAAAGTATATGTACATAGGTTTTATAATGAATACTGTCCATTTAGTTATAAAAAAAACATATGCATATTTTTTTTTTAATTTGAGGTTTCATATGACTTTAAATCGTTATAAATATTTCTTTCGCCAAATTCTTTCGCAAATGATGATTTTAATCGCCACAATTATTATTTTTTCGCAAAATGCGAAAATGCCGACCGCCAGCGGAAACCCTGCAGTAGTAGTGACATTTTATTAAAGTGTGCCATCTTACATTTATATTGAAAATATGTTAAATTATATATAGCTAACAGAATTTTCAGCAATACATCAATTACATCACACAAAGGACATTTTAGACGCCGCCAATGTGTTACTGTTCTATTATATGTCATTATGTTATTGTTTTATTATAATGTTGAAAATACTTTGAACGACAAAATTATTTTACTAGCGATGGGGGTATTAACCATATGTGGATTCTTAAAATATCTAAAGAACTTCTGGATAATTTTAAATCTCGGTCTCTTTCTGAAATTAGTTCTAACATACTTTTGATTTTTTTAACCCCTGTATACCCCCATTCCCCATGTGAAATTATAATGTTTTTGAAAAAAAAACACTGAACGGCAAAACTATTTTATATTTCTTGATATGTGACGTTTATATTTTATGACGTCAAACACGCGAAGCAATGCATGTGGTTTTTAAATTTGATAGATGCTTTTTGTGCTTTTTTGTTAAATATTTGTTTGTTTATGATTGTGACTGTGTATATAGAGCACTGCAACATATTGGTGGAGGCATCATTGTACATAGTGCGAGTTCATTGTACATTGCGAGATCATTGTACATTAGTGTGAGTTCGTGGTCTAATGGTTAAGACCGATGGCTACAGTGCTGAAGGTCGATTCTCACTCGTGGTGCTAAAAATATCAATACATCAGAAGGGTAATTTTCACCCTCTCACAAACATCTCTGGTACCTTGACCGGAGCTTAAACTAGAATGGGTTCTTTGGGGCCTCGGTTGGTCAAAGTTGTCCCCTACTTTGACCTGGAGATCAATCATCTGATATCTCTCTGGTGTGTCTGTTTCCACCAAGTGTCCCGGTGGTTCTCTCCGAGTACTTCGGCTGCCTTCCTCCACCATAGGCATAATAACAAACTTCCCGGTGTCCTAGTACTCCCTTTGTGTTGGGTGGGGGATTGATTGTCCTTGTAAAAATAATTGTATAAATATACGTCAGTGACACATCTCCATTAATCCCGATAAGGAGTGTACATGGATGCCACTGTACCCTCGCATCTTTCGAGGGGTTCTTCGGATAACGGAGGCATTTAGGGAGCTACCATTTGATTTTTATGGGGGGGGGGGGGGCTAGGATGAAATTGAAAAAAATAGGCAGGACAGGAGTTTTGAGTAAAAAAAAAGGCAGGATGAGACACTTGCAAAAAAAAAGTCAGGACGACAATTTAGGTAAAAAAAAAGTCAGGATAAACTAAAAAAAAAAAAAGGCAGGACCGAACAGAGTGAAAAATAAAAAGGCAGGACAGAGATTACAGCTACAAAAAAAAGGCAGGACAAAATTTTTCATCCTAGCCCCCCCCTGGCGAAATCCATGAAAACAAAAATTACATAGGCAAATGAGTCGATATAAATGAACCGCTATTACCGATATGTATGCCCCGAGGATATGGTAGTGTGGCTATCTTGTAGAAGAGAGAAAATGACCACATGATAAAGCCAATCGAACTAGGGTCAGAAAGGATACAGTGTGTAGAAATAAGAGAAAGCAACAATCCAAAAATAATATTAACAACAGTCTATCTGCCAGCAAAAGGAAGTAACAATCATCTGCCTGAATACCAAGACGTAATCGATCAATTATACGAACTATACCAAAAGTATAATGATACGCACAAAATCATCATAGGAGGCGACCTAAATGAAGATCTAAATATACAAACAGGCACGAAACGCAGCCTCTATCTCCGTGATTTCATAAATGAATGCAACCTGAAATACGACAATAAAGAAAGAACCTTTGTTAACTCACTTATCAGGCATCATCAAAAATAGACTTTTTTTTGCACAACCTGCCAGAAAATGAATTTGACAACAAACAAGTACTCAACAACATTACAGAAAACACATCCGATCACGACCCAATTCGTATGAGTACCAAATTCCCCTTATGAAAGCCCAAATAACAGTCATGCGCAAACTAGCAGCAAAATTGCAAAAACAGTTAATTGGGACAAAGTAGACAAACAATGGTATTTTGCTCACATCAACAAACATATAGACAGCCACCAAATAAGAGAAAATATGGAGGAAACAGAAATTGAGCAAGCCACATCCAAATTATGTAAACTCCTAAGGGAAACACCTAACCTAACATCATTATCAAAGGCAAAATTCAATGCAAGACCACTTGAAAATTAAAAGTATGGACGCCCGAAATACAAGTAGCGTTGAAAATTGCAAGACAAAACTGTAATGTTTGGAAACATCACGGGAGACCGAACAACAAAAGTAACATAATGCTCTAGAAGAAAATGCTATTAAATGGGAAGGAAACATCTCACAGCCATTCGACGTAAACTAGGAGTGCGACAAGGAGGTATACTAAGCATCAATCTCTACAAAATATACTTCAACCACTACTCAAACATGTACGAAACAACTGAGGCAGGATATAGAATTGGAAACATAAGCGTAAACAGTACTGCAAGTGCAGATAACATCGTACTAATTAGCGAGAAACCAGATCAAGCGCAACTGCTTATAAACATGGAATGTGATTATGCATATATTGAAGGCTACCAATTTCAACCTACCAAAAGTGTCGTCATCAACATTACCAACAGGAAGCGAAAACAGGATCCCGTAACAACAACCTGAGCCATGGGCCCCCACGACATGCCATCAGTGAAGAGTGCCACACACTTAGGAGTCATCAGAACCATGTCACTAAAAGCAAACATGACTGCAAACGTGGAGGAAATTATAAAAAAAAGCTAGGAGGAACGCATATAGCCTCCTCGGAGGAGGATTTCATGGTCATAATATTAGATTAGATGTAAAGACAATGGTGCATCTATACAATATATATATATCCCCAGTACTTCTCTATGGTTTAGAGCTAATACCACTTACATTGGTCATTAGCACTAATCGAAAACTTCCAAAAACAGCTACTGAAGCAAATACTCTCATTACCTACATGCGTAGCAGATATAACTATTAACATCTTAACCGGAATATTGCCAATAAAAGCCCAACTACAAATTCGAGCACTTGGACTCTTCAACAACATCTGTAATCAGCCCGGAGAAAATATAGAAAAATCGCTAGCTAGACGACAACTTATCGTTGGATTGTCGCCATAAAACATATGTTCAGGAAGAACAATCTGCAAGAGGCTAAACGGTACCTGGACAACGCCATCAAAAAATCCTTGTAGACTGCAAACACCAAGAGAACAGTGCATAACTACTGGAGATAATCAATAGTGCAACTACTGCCACTATATGAAGGACTGGACCATCTCACAACGGAAACCTGGAAAAAGGTAAAATTAATCCTCTATTCAAATTAACTGCCATTCAGCCATAGATACGACAAGACTAAATCTGCTTACTGGATCATATATTCTACAAAGCAAGCAAATGGAAATGTTACCCCTCATTTGAGTGATTGTTCCCAAATATATTTCTTCACAACGACACTTTTCTTTCTGGACCATCGTAAATGAAAAGTTGAGACGTAAAACTAGTACAGTATGCTCGAAACTCGTGCGTTACCAAAACGACTTTGAAGTACCCTCTATAATCAATTATCTATATCAAAGTCAAAGGATAAAATGTAAGTCGGAGATTTTTCTTGCATTTGAACATTTTCGTCATAACAGTATTCCTTTTCGTACCATCGTTAACGAAAAGAAGGAGAGGAGACGTCAAAGGTTAGCTGTATTTTTTGCATACGGAAATTATGTCGGCGAATTGCTACCTGGAAGCAAGCAATTAAAAAAGTGAACTTTATCTAAATGAGGACAAATCAAAGAATTTTCTTCAGAAAAAAGTATATGTACATAGGTTTTATAATGAATACTGTCCATTTAGTTATAAAAAAAAACATATGCATATTTTTTTTTTAATTTGAGGTTTCATATGACTTTAAATCGTTATAAATATTTCTTTCGCCAAATTCTTCGCAAATGATGAATTTTAATCGCCACAATTATTATTTTTTCGCAAAATGCGAAAATTGCCGACCGCCAGCGGAAACCTGCAGTAGTAGTGACATTTTATTAAAGTGTGCCATCTTACATTTATATTGAAAATATGTTAAATTATATATAGCTAACAGAATTTTCAGCAATACATCAATTACATCACACAAAGGACATTTTAGACGCCGCCAATGTGTTTACTGTTCTATTATATGTCATTATGTTATTGTTTTATTATAATGTTGAAAATACTTTGAACGACAAAATTATTTTACTAGCGATGGGGGTATTAACCATATGTGGATTCTTAAAATATCTAAAGAACTTCTGGATAATTTTAAATCTCGGTCTCTTTCTGAAATTAGTTCTAACATACTTTTGATTTTTTTAACCCTGTATACCCCCATTCCCATGTGAAATTATAATGTTTTTGAAAAAAAAACACTGAACGGCAAAACTATTTTATATTTCTTGATATGTGACGTTTATATTTTATGACGTCAAACACGCGAAGCAATGCATGTGGTTTTTAAATTTGATAGATGCTTTTTGTGCTTTTTTGTTAAATATTTGTTTGTTTTATGATTGTGACTGTGTATATAGAGCACTGCAACATATTGGTGGAGGCATCATTGTACATAGTGCGAGTTCATTGTACATTGCGAGATCATTGTACATTAGTGTGAGTTCGTGGTCTAATGGGTTAAGACCGATGGCTACAGTGCTGAAGGTCGATTCTCACTCGTGGTGCTAAAATATCAATACATCAGAAGGGTAATTTTCACCCTCTCACAAACATCTCTGGTACCTTGACCGGAGCTTAAACTAGAATGGGTTCTTTGGGGCCTCGGTTGGTCAAAGTTGTCCCCTACTTTGACCTGGAGATCAATCATCTGATATCTCTCTGGTGTGTCTGTTTCCACCAAGTGTCCCGGTGGTTCTCTCCGAGTACTTCGGCTGCCTTCCTCCACCATAGGCATAATAACAAACTTCCCGGTGTCCTAGTACTCCCTTTGTGTTGGGTGGGGATTGATTGTCCTTGTAAAAATAATTGTATAAATATACGTCAGTGACACATCTCCATTAATCCCGATAAGGAGTGTACATGGATGCCACTGTACCCTCGCATCTTTCGA
>JAWDJN010000051.1:466642-544518 GCA_037788925.1 Mytilus galloprovincialis | reverse complement strand
TGGCATCATAGGTTCATTATATTTTATTTGTCTTTACTAGCACGTTTGATTACCTTGGTACATATTTTCATAGTTCTGATATAGTCAATAACTTTTTTTCTGGTTTGTGCGTGCATGGGTCCTGATACACCAGATTCTTTTTTATTAAAAAATCTGTACACAGCCTGTAAACCAAATCATTTATATTTAGTTCATGTCTTAAAGATTTCTTGATAATAATAATTAAACATTGTCTTGAATATATCGTGACTAATTATTTTTCAACAAGATAATATTTGAGCTATGAAAGTATTAATAAAATGCGAAAGAGTTGATTTATTCAATCAAAACCGACCTCAGGCTTATAAACAAAAACAAGATATAAAATGTTAAATCCAATGCAATTAATACCTGTTGATTCAATAGATTGAAATTTCACAGAATAACTCTCATTTAATAACTGATTTTTTCCCATAAGGAATAAGGTAAAATGTATGATACATATATTGAATGATATAATACCTGTAAAACATGAAACCAGCAAAGTAAAACGGAGCTGTTTGGGAATACTTCATTAATTGCGCTGATTTCTTTGGTATCTCTGTCTACCATAAAAGATCTAGTAAACAAAATGTAACACTGCAGTATCAACAATTTGTATCTTTATCTCATGTTGGTTTTATTCTATAATACTATTTGTTAATTTGTAAATAATTATGAAAATTCTTATTTTTTTTATATCAATTAGATTCTCAATTTATGATTGAAAAGTTTGGAAACAAGCCCAACAAAGCTTTTTTATTATTATGTTATATGTAAACCTGACTATGAATTAATCTTACATGCTTTGGTTTTATGGCCTTCCCATAGATCACTCTCAAAAGTTTTTTAAGGAAATTGATGTTTTTGTAAGTTTCATTAGTCAATGAGATAAATATTATTATGCAAAATTATTTATCTAATATTATTTGCTAAAATTCAACTGAAATTGTTGTTGACCTTAATTGTATTAATTTTGATATGCATGAAAAAATGTTTCTTTAGATGAATCTTTCATAGCATTGTCTATTGGTCAATTGTCAAATAACTATCACTGCAAGACTATGTGATTAATGTCATAGTTTAACCTGTAATTTGTACAGACAAATTAATTAAAAGATATAATTGAATGGCCTTTATTTGTCTTTTATATCCATATCAGATTTGGTGTTGACTCCGAATAATGTAACTAATTGTAAACAAATAATAAGACGAAAAGGAAAAGTGTTACATGTGTTAATAAGCAATGATATTGAATTCGAAATATTGCCAACTTTGATACCCACAAACCTTGGACAGAAATCAAATCCATGATTTTCAGCCGTAGTCTTCAGAGATCTCAGAAATATTTTGACAACTTCACCAGTATCATCTGACGAGATACAGTACGAGAGAGGAGTGCCCCAGCCTTGCTGTTTATCTCTTGCAACAAGAGCATATAATGAATAACCATAGGCAGTTAATCCTTAAACAAACAAAAAATATGTTGTAATATAAAAAAGAAGATGTGGTATGATTGCCAATGAGACAACTATCAACAAAAGACCAAAATGACACAGACATTAACAACTATAGGTCACCGTACGGCCTTCAACAATGAGCAAAGCCCATAGCGCATAGTCAGCTATAATAGGCCCCGATAAGACAGTGTTAAACAATATTCAAACGAGAAAACTAACGGCCTTATTTATGTAAAAAATGAAGTTTATTGTCACACAGTTCAATTTTTTTAAACGTATCAATATTTAAAATTGAAATTTCCATGATTATATATAAGTATATATCTTTATATGTAGCATCTAAAAACACCACATTTTCTGCTAGTTTCATCATTCTTTTTCTTTGTGCTTCATTCTGGTAAATGATTACTAATGGCTGTACTCCCCTATAATGTAAATGTTACATATTTAATGTCCAGAAGTATGAGTATGAATTATATATTTTTTAATGAAATCATGTTCATTTAATGGAAGAGAAGACGACAAACTAGCTACATTGTACTCATATTAAATAACTTCAATTAAAACTGAAAAGACAAAAATGTAAAATCTATTGACAAAATATATGACTTGTGAACAAGTGTAGCACTAAAAACACTCAAAAGGATAAAAACCAAAAATACAAAGCGTCTATTATAAGAAGTCAGATATACGTTCAGTCTACAGAAAACTAATCTGTACAGCTCTCATTGAATCATTTTACGGACAAAATCATATACGAAATTGGACAGACGAGTACTATAAAAAAAAATATGTCATTTGAACATAAGGCAATCCAGTCATGTCTGAAGAACAAATTAAGAAGAAAAAATTTCTGAATTACTCTTTATCAGCATTATACTCATATATGTCATTAAAATTTACAAAAGTATATTATTATATAACATGTATAAGAATAATTACTCTTTCAATTATCGGTAGAAAATTATCTCTTCCTTCAGTATTTGTGTGCATAGCTCGTGTACAGCTACAGCATCATTCTGGTGAATTCTATAACAAATGAGGAAATATAAAATTAACCAGCTTTTGTAGAAATATCATAGATCAATACCAGTACTGACATATACAGAACCAATGTCAACAGTACATCTGTATAATTTGACCAGAAAACACTAAAGTTCATTTAATGTGTAAAGTGCATGTTTACATTCAGATTGGTAAAAAGATTAAAATGGTGAATAAAGGTCTAAATATCTATATAAAGTAATGATTTAAACAGACGAACCATTGAGTCTAAATGACCACAAACCAAAGTCTGTATCTATGAATGTGATAGAGGTAACCAATGTCAATTCCAGTGTAAGGTACTAAATACCAAATGCTTTTTTAGGTGACCAAAGATAACCATATGCAATATCTTTGTAAGGTGACCAGAGGTAACCTTATTCAATATCTGTGTAGGGTGACCAGAGGTAACCATATTCAAAATTTTGGTAGGGTGACCAGAGGTCACCATATTCAATATCTTTGTAGGGTGACCAGAGGTAACCATAGTCAATATATGTGTAGGGTGACCAGAGGTAACCACATTCAATATCTTTGTAGGTGACCAAAGATAACCATATGCAATATCTTTGTAAGGTGACCAGAGGTAACCTTATTTAATATCTGTGTAGGGTGACCAGAGGTAACCATAATCAAAATTTTGGTTGGGTGACCAGAGGTAACCATATTCAATATCTTTGTAGGGTGACCAGAGATAACCATATTCAATATCTTTGGAGGGTGACCAGAGGTAACCACATTCAACATATTGGTAGTGTGACTAGAGATTATCAAAATAAACATCTAAGTAGGTTTAATAAAGGTACCTATATTCAATATTTATGCATGGTGTCTAAAGGTAAATAATCTTATATCTGTGTATGGTGACCCGAGGTAACCACATTAAAAAAAGCCAATTGCTATATATATTTGTTGATAATGGCAACATAATTCAATACATGTGTACAGCGACCAGAAGTTACTATATTAATTATAAAAGAAGCGCAAAAAGTGTGAACCGAGATAACCGATGCTTACTAAATTCATTATATATGAATTGTAACCATAGGTAACATAAGCCAATTTATTGTAGGTTGACCGGAGGTAACCATTTTCAATATCTGTGTAGGATGACCAGAGGTAACCATAGCCAATATTTGTGTGGGTGACCAAAAGTAACCATGTTCAAAATATGTGTAGGGTGACCATCTAGGTAACCATATTCAATATATGTGTAGGGTGACCAGAGGTAACCACATTCAATATCTTTGTAGGTGACCAAAGATAACCATATGCAATATCTTTGTAAGGTGACCAGAGGTCACCTTATTTAATATCTGTGTAGGGTGTCCAGAGGTAACCAAATTCAAAATTTTGGTTGGATGACCAGAGGTAACCATATTCAATATCTTTGTAGGGTGACCAGAGGTAACCATATTCAATATCTTTGGAGGGTGACCAGAGGTAACCACATTCAACATCTTGGTAATGTGACCAGAGATTACAAAAAATAAAAATCTAAGTAGGTTTAATAAAGGTACCTATATTCAGTATTTATGCATGGTGTCTAAAGATAAATAATTTTATATCTGTGTATGATGACCCGAGGTAACCACATTAACAAAAGCCAATTGCTATATATATTTGTTGACAATGGCAACATAATTCAATACATGTGTACAGCGACCAGAAGTTACTATATTAACTATAAAAGAAGCGCAAAAAGTGTGAACCGAGATAACAGATGCTTACCAAATTCATTATTTATGAATTGTAACCATAGGTAACATAAGCCAATTTATTGTAGGTTGACCGGAGGTAACCATTTTCAATATCTGTGTAGGATGACCAGAGGTAACCATAGCCAATATCTGTGTGGGTGACGAAAGGTAACCATGTTCAAAATATGTGTAGGGTGACCAGAGGTAAACATAGTCAATATATGTGTAGGGTGACCAGAGGTAACCACATTCAATATATTTGTAGGTGACCGAAGATAACCATATGCAATATCTGTGTAGGGTGACCAGAGGAAACCATAATCAAAATTTTGGTTGAGTGACAAGAGGTAACCATATTCAATATCTTTGTAGGGTGACCAGAAGTAACCATATTCAATATCTTTGGAGGGTGACCAGAGGTAACCACATTCAACATCTTGGTAGTGTGACCAGAGATTACAAAAATAAACATCTAAGTAGGTTTAATAAAGGTACCTATATTCAATATTTATGCATGGTGTCTAAAGATAAATAATTTTATATCTGTGTATGGTGACCCGAGGTAACCACATTAAAAAAAGCCAATTGCTATATATATTTGTTGACAATGGCAACATAATTCAATACATGTTTACAGCGACCAGAAGTTACTATATTAATTATAAAAGAAGCGCAAAAAGTGTGAACCGAGATAACCGATGCTTACATAATTCATTATATATGAATTGTAACCATAGGTAACATAAGCCAATTTATTGTAGGTTGACCGGAGGTAACCAATTTCAATATCTGTGTAGGATGACCAGAGGTAACCATAGCCAATATTTGTGTGGGTGACCAAAGGTAACCACATTCAATATCTTTGTAGGTGACCAAAGATAACCATATGCAATATCTTTGTAAGGTGACCAGAGGTAACCTTATTTAATATCTGTGTAGGGTGACCAGAGGTAACCAAATTCAAAATTTTGGTTGGGTGACCAGAGTTAACCATATTCAATATCTTTGTAGGGTGACCAGAGGTAACCATATTCAATATCTTTGGAGGGTGACCAGAGGTAACCACATTCAACATCTTGGTAATGTGACCAGAGATTACAAAAAATAAACATCTAAGTAGGTTTAATAAAGGTACCTATATTCAATATTTATGCATGGTGTCTAAAGATAAATAATTTTATATCTGTGTATGGTGACCCGAGGTAACCACATTAACAAAAGCCAATTGCTATATATATTTGTTGACAATGGCAACATAATTCAATACATGTGTACAGCGACCAGAAGTTACTATATTAACTATAAAAGAAGCGCAAAAAGTGTGAACCGAGATAACGGATGCTTACCAAATTCATTATTTATGAATTGTAACCATAGGTAACATAAGCCAATTTATTGTAGGTTGACTGGAGGTTACCATTTTCAATATCTGTGTAGGATGACCAGGGGTAACCATAGCCAATATCTGTGTCGGTGACCAAAGGTAACCATGTTTAAAATATGTGTAGGGTGACCAGAGGTAAACATAGTCAATATATGTGTAGGGTGACCAGAGGTAACCACATTCAATATCTTTGTAGGTGACCGAAGATAACCATATGCAATATCTGTGTAAGATCTGTGTAGGGTGACCAGAGGTAACCATAATCAAAATTTTGGTTGGATGACAAGAGGTAACCATATTCAATATCTTTGTAGGGTGACCAGGGTTAACCATATTCAACATCTTGGTAGGGTGACCATAGATTACCAAATTAAACATCTAAGTAAGGTTATTAAAGGTAACTAAATTCAATATTTTTGCATAGTGTCTGAAGATAAAAAATTGAATATATGTGTAGGGTGACCAGAGGTCACCACAATTAATTATGTAAAAGGTGACAAGATGTAACAAAATTCAATATCTGTGAAGGATTGCCGGGTTGACCAGTTGGGAGTAAGGTTTATAAAGTAACTATGTATTTGGATAAAATGACCAGTGTAACTGTAAGCACTATTAGTTTCTGTGTAGGGTGACCAGAGGTAACCAATGGCAGTTTTAAGGTACCTGAGTTCGAGGCATACCATCTTTTTAGTTATATGTCATGAGAGTGCAATATAGGCCATTAGGTTATTTTTTTCTGAAAAATAAGCCATGTCACTCGCTTTAAGATATTAATAGAGTAAAGAATGAATCTTCTATGCCTTTTCAATTGTTTGTTTTGAGTGAATCATTATGAATATTGATTATTTGTGTATTATATTTTACTTTTTGTATCTCTCTCAACAGTATCTTGTATCTCTCTCAACAGTATCCTTTGAAATATGGTTATTCCGGAACTTTGCATAAAGCTCATATCCGTATTGTATAGCAGCTATTATAAACTGTGTATCCCCTTAGTAACGTACTTTCACTTTAAACCGGAAATCATGTACTATTTTTTATCGCGTATAGACTCAATTTTAACCGTTTCTGTTCAGGTGACCAGTGGGCACCATTCAGCGTAACTATTATCCTTGTGCAAAACAACAGCAGTTTTGTTATAATTGTAATATACAAATCAAATCCTACGGTCACGTTTCAGACCCGGAATATGGCACACATTCACAGTCCTGTTAAGCTATGTCCATCAAGCCCTAATCGAAGTAGGAGTGAAATACAATGGGATAAGTGTGTTATATGTCAGGGTTCTCCTTCTGAATTGCTTATTAATATGCGAGGAATTAGCATACACAAAAACTTTATGGACGGTATGGGAGCACGGAAAGATCATGTATATTTTAGTATATTGCTTGATGCTTCAGACCTAGACCATCTTCGTACTCATGATTACAAAATATTGTACCATCATCCCTGCTATAAATCTTACAATAGCAGACGCAACTGAAGTTATTCTAAAACTGAAACAAGTTTTTGTTCGTTTGTAAAAGTGTTTCCGGTCATATATAGAAGGTCGTCAAATTCCTGACTGTTCTTCGAGTCAGTGAGAAGCAGTAGTCCATAATCAGATTTCTTGGCGAATTGATTGTTCAGCATCATGGTAGATCAACAGTTACTATGATACATGAGAAATTCATTTATCTAGCTAGCACTCCCAAGGACCTTAATTCTGCCAAGAAGGAGTATTCAGGTTTTTAAGAATTATTTTGCCCGATGAAGTAGATACTCGCATGATATTACATGCTATTCGGGTAGACAAAGAGGTCGGTGTAAAAACAAACAGGGATTGGTTATTAATTAAGTCACAAGATACAGATGTACTGATCTTATGCGTTCATTACTTCCCCTCCGTGCAGCATACGCATGAGCTATGGTTTCAAACAGACACTATAGCGAAGGCGCATGCGCAAGAGCGAAAGGACGTTTTTCTAATCGGAGCGAAAGAAGCAGAAAAAGTTTACTTATCTACAACATCTAGGGAGTAAAAAGCAGGAACTAGCATACATACAAACACTGTGAACCCATATATTCACAAAAACAAACATTAATAGTGAAATTTGGGAGTTTTGACATTGTAAAATACCAAAGCAATACCGAGACCCGCCATCTTTGCTTTTGTCATCCATCCATATTTACTATTTATCATAAATACAATACCAACCTATGATGATGTGTTGCTAAAAAGTTAGCAGGATATCAGTCCCAATATATCATCTTGTACAATAAATATTAAGCAACGTCAGCAAGTAGAGCAACAATCCATTTCAAACGCAAAACTTGTAAAATTTATCAACAAGACCACCAGTCCGCCAACAACACCTAAAAAGTATACACCTGTCATACTTACGGACAGTAAAGGAAACTGGCTAAAACAAAAAGTCAACCCAACAAACCAAGTTGAACATACAATTAAATGGTGGAGCAAAAGTGGAGCAAATAGTAAAGACAGATACAAGTGGCTTGAAAATAACATACGCCAAAAAATAAATGACCTAGGACCAATCTGGTTATTCATATGGTTCGGCACTTGTGATCTTACCACATACAACAAAGGCTACATAGCAATAACTGCAGATGGAACCGATGCAATAGACAACACCATTCAATACTACCATAAATGCATTGAATTAATACAAACATTTGACAACTGTAGTGTAACCATACTGGAAACACCAGTCTACTCCATATACCATTGGAATAAGAGGAAACATCATAAAACCCCAGACAACTTTATTACACAAGACAAAGAACAAGCAGAACAAGTCGTCAAATTAAACAACAAAATCAAAGAAATAAACAGCACTTTAAACAGCCACACCCCAAAATTTTCGAATGACTTACAAGTGAGATCAAAATATAAAAAAGGAGCACATCGAACTGAAACAAACAGAAGTTACTACAATTTCCAACTATACGCCGATGGAATACACCCAACAAATCTATTAGCACGAACTTGGCTAAAGAAAATAGCAACTAAGGCACAGATAGACTGTTGGTAACACGTGTTTTTCACGCCCTGGTCAGCACGGGCTTTTCCGAGCTAAACCAGGACTGAATACACAGAACAACTTTAACATACCAAGCAGAAACCACAACACATAATATTGAATACTGATCCTACTCACCTGAAACAACAACGATTGATATATAGAAAGTGTTCTAAATTCTGGTCAGCACGGGCTCATCCGCGCTATACCAGGACATATAACACAAACATCTCTACTTTATATACCAGAAGAGTACAATATCACAATGAATATAATCAACATCATACTACTAACAAGCTTGCTGTACAATATCGGAACAAACTTAACAACCAGTAAAACATGGGAACATCAACAACTACTTACCTGTGTACTAAATAAGAACATGTCAACAACAGGCAGAAGACCAATCACACTACCAACAACACCAACTGTGAAACAACACCTCACACTATTATTACTCATACTAGGAGGCGATATAGAACTACACCCTGGGCCAACAGAGCATATACCCATGTGGACTATGCGACCACCCAGTAACATGGAAGTGCGATGGGGTTTGTTGCGATGATTGTGACATATGGCACCATAGATCATGTATTGAACTCTGTACAGTTGACTATGAACTTCTTCAAAGATCAAACATACAATGGCACTGTTGTAAATGCGAAAGTATAAATGTGTCATCTTTTACATTTCACAGCTATGAACTGAACACATCAAACTACTATGAACCACTCACACATGATATCTCATTCGAATCTGTGTCATCAAGCATATTTAGTCCGCTAAAGACTAGCAACCCAAGACTAAAAGTACAATCCTCAACAACAAATAATACCAAAAATTGCAGTAGCAAAAGTAGAACACAAAGCAATAATGTATTTAACTTGAACGAGAAAAGGAACTTGAGAATTCTAACCGTCAATTGCCGAAGTATAAAGACAAGACTTCAGAATTTATAGCAGCCATTAATTACATCAAACCTGACATCATCTGTGGTACAGAATCCTTGCTCAAAGGAGAAAAACCAGGGAAAACCAGTACAAAAGACGCTATCAAATCGAGCGAAGTATTCCCAGATGACTACAATGCCTACAGGAACGACAGGGGAACACTTGGAGGGGGAGTCTTTATCTTCGTCCATAAAGATATCATAGCAGTTGAACAGTCTAGTCTAGTCACCAATTGTGAGATAGAATGGGTAAAAATACACCTTAAAAGCAAAAAAGAACTGCTTGTTGGGTCATTCTATATGCAACACAGGAACATGAAATGCCTAGATGAACCAGAAAAATCTTTACAAATGATAGCATATTCAAACACCAACATCATGCTAACTGGAGATTTTAACTGCCCTGACATAAACTGGGAATCAATGTCAGTACCGAATAACTCAAGTGATAAGGAGATACAAACCAAACTCATGGAAATAACATCATCATACCAACTCACTCAAATCCATGAACAACCAACAAGAGAAGACAACCTCCTTGACATAGTATTAACCACAAACCAATCACTTGTCAAAACATCCAAAAATACACCTGGCATGTCAGACCACGACATGATTGTTACAGACTGTGACACCAAACATTATTACTAACGTAACAAACCCAGAAAGGGCTAGATATATTCAAAGGCAAACTGGAACACTATTAAAGAGGAGATTTCAATAACATCAACAAAAATCCGACACATGCAGGATCGTGGAACAAACGTACAAGAAATGAGCGACACCTTTAAGAAAGAATCTTTCAAAGTATGGACAAACACATCCCATCAAAAGAAATCCGCTCTAAGAACAACTTGCCCTGGATAAACCACAAAATTAGAAAACTCTTCAAAAAGAAACAACGGCTATACCAACAAGCTAAAAAAAAACTAAAAAGTGGTCAAACTACAGACAGTTCCAAAAAGAAGTAAAGCGGCAAGTCAGGGAAGCAGAATACTCATACATCAATGATACTATCATCAAAGGCCTAGAAACAAACAATACAAAGCCATTCTGGAAGTACATCAAATCCAGGAAAACAGACAACATTGGTGTATCACCTTTAAAAGACAAGGGGAAATTAGTCAGCGACAGCAAAGGAAAGGCAGAAATTTTAATCCAACAATTTAGATCCGTATTCACAATTGACAAATCAACATCAATTCCAAAAACAAGAAAATACATACTGGAAACAATACCCAATCTACTTATAACCACAAAAGGACTAGAAAAACTACTCAAAGATGTAAACCCATCGAAACCATCTGGACCAGATGGTATACCAAACAAAATATTTTAAGAATGCGCTACAGAAATAGCACCAGGACTAACTGCCATCTTCCAAACATCAATAGACACTGGCATACTACCCGAAGACTGGCTAAACGCAAACATCTCGTGTGTATTAAAAAAAGGAGACAAACACGTTGCAGAAAACTATAGACCAGTCTCATTAACATCGGTACCTTGCAAACTATTAGAACATATCATATGCAAGCACATCCTCAAACATCTTGAAAAGCACAGAGTCTTAACATCACTCAACCATGGATTCCGATCTGGCTACTCATGTGAAACACAACTATTAGTCACCTTACATGACTTCATGAAAGCATTTGACGCCAGACTACAAACTGATATCGCAATCCTGGACTTTTCAAAAGCCTTTGATACAGTACCACACAACAAATTATTATCAAAAATGGGAGAATACGGAATTCGAGGACAACTAAACAACTGGCTAAATATGTTTCTGACACAGAGAAAGATGAAAGTAGTAGAAGAGGGAGAACAGTCGGAAGAAGTCAAAGTGGACTCAGGTGTTCCACAGGGAACAGTTCTAGGACCATTACTTTTCTTATGTCATATAAATGACCTCCCGGACACTGTCAAATCATCAGTACGGTTGTTCGCCGATGACTGTCTATTATACAGAACCATCAAAACAGAGAAAGATCACAAACTGCTACAAGAAGACCTAGCTAGCCTAGAAGATTGGGCAAATAAATGGGGTGTGCGATTTAACGCAAAGAAATGCTACATACTAAGCATAAAGAACAAAAGCCAGAGATTCTATACACTCAACGGCCACATACTCCAACAAGTTCAAAGCAACCCATTCATAGGAGTGCAGATATCAGAAGACCTGAAGTGGAGCGCGCATATAACAAACGTTGCCAAAAAGGCAAACTCAACCCTAGGCTTCCTCAGAAGAAATTTACGATACTGCCCACAGGAATGTAAGAAAACTGCTTACAGTTCCTTACTTAGATCTACAATGGAATATGCAGCAACAGTATGGGACCCCTACAGTATTGCAGACTCAAACAAGCTAGAACGAATACAAAGACAAGCAGCACGCTTTATAACAGGCGATTACAGAACTAGAGAAGATGGCTACATAACAAACATGCTTACAAAATTAGAACTACAGGAACTACAATTGAGACGCACGAGCCAAAAGCTTATATGTATGTACAAGGTGGTTGAGGGGCTGGTACCTGCTATTGATCCAGACGACTTCCTCAAATCAGCAAGACCAAGACGAAACATCACAGCTGAAAAGTTTGACAACTATCAAGCCACAAACATTGTTGAAAAACAAGTGAGAAACAATACCAGGTGTTTTGACATTCCTACTAGTAAAACATTCAAATTCATTCTTTGTGTCCACAATTGTAAATTGGAACCATCTAGAAGACACTATTATTCGCGCAACAAGTGTAGAGAGCTTTAAATCTGCTCTCGCGAAACGTCAATAAATCGACGGCGCCTTCACTCCCGTTGTATAAAAGCCAGAATTGGTAGCTACGAAGTACCCATACAGATACAGATACAGATAACTTGCACACAAAATTTGCGCCGCTATATACCTGTCCACGAAATATGTAAAATAGATCATTGTGACCTAAAACAATTGAGCGTAAAATTGGCTAAAATTTTCTGTTCTATGGTCGGGTTATTGTCTCTTTGGTACATTGCCCATTTCCATTCTCAATTTTACAATTTAAATTTCTCCCTTGTCACACTTCTTCCTTGTGAATCTACTTTTAAACAATATGTAATAAGAGCTTCACTCAAGACATAAGTTTGATGTCTCCCCATATAGCAAAACTACCCTACATTCTCCCTTCAGTTCGGATGGACAAAGAAGAATGACTTGTTCCTGTCTATCTTTCAGCATCATTTAATTTTGTTCTTGAAAGGGAAATCTTTGTTTTCAAAGAGTTGCGTTTGCTTTGAACAAAATCTATCATATGTCAAAATGTCAATACTCGTCTGGTTGCAGTTATAAACAAAAATGACGATGAAGATTACACTGTATAAGATTTCATTTTCCTGTTTGTACCTTATGAATCGTTGTTAGCTATCGACTGAAAATTAAGCAGTTCATACTATTTTCTAAACAATAAAGAAAACATCTACTCAATTTTGAAATCGTGGGAAATATAGTAATAATCTATATAGTGGGGAAATATATGTAAGAAAACCAACAAAAAAAAAAAAACATGCCATATGGTCCCTGACCTAGACGTGGATGGTGGGTTTTAACTACAGGAGACCATAGAACGCAGTAGGTTATAGAAAATTGAAAACCACACGTTTGATAATGTCTTGCATCCGAAGCGATTATCTGGATATACCTTCATCAGGAACGCTCAAAGCCAAATTTTTGAAATCCGAAGATGTATAAGTACCGAAACCGTTGAAGAGCTATATGTCCAAATACCTAAAATATTTGCCAAATCCATCTAAAGCCAACTTTGCCTGAGGGAGTTCAAACCTTATAAGCTTCGATCATAATTTTCTATTTGCATTTGGTCTTTTTTTTCGTCATTTTGCCCTGCTGTTGTCAGCTTGTATTCATTTTATAAGTTTTTAATGTCCCTATGGTTTCTCACGCCTTTTTCGTTTGTAATTGTTTGTAAAATATATCGGTGCTGTACATAACCCTCTCCCTTATTATATTTTTAGAACATTTGTGAACATTATAGCCAATTGTTGCTAATAAAATTAACGGTACCAATTTTCTTGCACCAGATGCGCATTTCGACAATACATGTCTCTTCAGTGATGCTCGTGGCCAAAATATTTGAAATCCAAAGCTTATATAAAAGATGAAGAGCTATAATTCAAAAGGTCCAAAAAGTATAGCCAAATCCGTGAAAGGAATCAGAGCTTTGCATGAGGGAGATACATTGCTAATTTAGTCTTGTTTTACCTGTTTCTAATAGAAGTTTTGTTTTCATAACTTTAATCCCCCTTTTTTTCTCCGTTTGCAGTATTTTTTACTTCTGTAAAGCAGAGCTATTTACAGAGCTTCATTTTCAACCCAAGTACGACGTTAATGTTACACAAATTTCGAAACAGATCATATATATATACTCTTTTAAACCCAATAACAGAAATTTTATATTTACCTAGAAATTGACGAAGACCTTACTATCAAACGACGTTAAAATACATTTTGTTTTCGACAAATTATTAAAGTTAAGATATAAAAAAAACATCTTAAGTTCTTACTTGTAATGAATTGAATACTAAAATTTCAAAATAGGTCAAGGTCACTGTTATTTAACAGCTGTTTGAAAATTTCAAATTTGCACCCTATATGCAAAAAAGTCAATCTAAAGTCATTGTTGGCGATACAAATATAAAATAAGTTTTAAATTTAGATACAAAAGATATTTTTCTATAAAATAGTTGTTTTTATTTTGCTCCAAATGCATATTTGTAGGAGAAACAAGCTATCTAAATGTGACTGTGCATTTTTCTGGAATTTTTGCTTTGACCTTTTACCTTGATTTGAAAAAAAACGTGACCACGGCAGACAACGACGACAACGGTTATTTCGATGAGGCTTGTTCTACTCTTTCCAATAATATAAAATATAGCCGTGTGTTATTCCGTTAAGGAAAATCCGTCAAATTTGTTGATTGGGCACCCTACTATATCCCCGAGACAAATTTCTTCCAAGGCGTCCGTCGTGCTTGCCTTCAAGTCCGCCGTGCCTTAGCTCGAAAAATACGGAAATTACTTTAATTTTCCGTCGTAGGATGGTGTTTGAACCGTCTTCAGATTTTTTACGGTCATCTATGGCTTGATCAAAAGCGTCATCAAACCATGGTTTGCTGGGATGTTTCGGATTTGCCGAGGTCTTAGGAATTGTTTTGTCAGCAACTGACGTTCAAAACTGTGTTAAAAGTTAAAATTGGATCTTGTACAGTCTCAAACATCTTTGACTGAATTCCGTTTGACAGATATTCTCAAACAAGGGCCAGTCCGCCTTGTCCAGTTTCCAACGCGGTACTCTCTGTTGAGCAGAATTAAAAAGACGTTCAAGTACTTTTGGAAAGTGATCACTTCCACATACATGTAGATCATCATGAACACGCCATGAATAATCCAGAAGAAGAGAGGGATCGCAAATAGTGATATCAATAGCAGAATAAGACCCGTTTCCAGGGTGAAGATACGTTTTGGATCCATCATTAAAAATGCACAATCCTTCTTGAGAGACAGTCTTCAATGATCTTACCTTTATCATTATGAGACTTGCTTCCCCACAAGGGATTGTAGGTATTGAAGACTCGGCTCTAAATAATGACGACTTCAGTATGTATACTAAAGAAATTTATCCTGTAGAACTTACTTTAAATAAAGCTAATGATAACAATGACCACTGCCCTTTCCTCGACCTTGATATCTATATCATAAACGGGAAGCTTAATACAAAAATTTATGATAAAAGAGATGATTTTTCATTTCCTATTGTTAATTATCCATTTTTAGATGGTGACGTTCCCTTGTCACCATCTTATGGTGTTTATATATCTCAACTTGTACGATTCGCTCGTGTATGTAACAATGTATTAGATTTTAGCGAGAGAAATTTATGTATTACTGAAAAATTATTACACCAGGGTTTTCGATATCACAAACTGGTCAAAACATTTACTAAATTTTATCACCGGTATAAGGAAATAATTCGTAAATATAACTCAACATGCAGACATCTTATACGTTCAGGTATTTCACATCCAAAATTTTATGGAAATATTCTTTATAAAGCACAAAAATGTCAGTATTCTCCTCAGAAACTAACAAAACCTTTAAATAGACTTATTAAAAGGGGATATAGTTACGATACTGTTGTCAGGTCATTAAAGATTGCATATTTTGGCTTTAACATTGATTCACTGATAGGGTCTTTGCATCGGAACTAAACACATTTATTTCTAAAAAAAACAGTTGTTGGCATGACACGGGTTATGTTCTTCTCATATATTTTATGATAGTATGATACTAAACCCCTAACGGGAGGGATTGTACCTGATATTCATATGATGAAGACATAATCTTTCAATCAGTTTAATTGAGGTCTGGAGCTGGCTTGTCAGTTAACTGCTAGTAGTCTGTTGTTATTTATGTATTATTGTCATTTTATTTATTTTCTTTTGTTACATCTTTTGACATCAGACTCGGACTTCTCTTGAACTGAATTTTAATGTGCGTATTGTTATTCTTTTACTTTTCTACATTGGCTAGAGGTATAGGGGGGGGGGGTTGAGATCTCATAAACATGTTTAACCCCGCCGCAATTTTGCGCCTGTCCCAAGTCAGGAGCCTCTGGCCTTTGTTAGTCTTGTATGATTTTAAATTTTAGTTTCTTGTGTATAATTCGGAGTTTAGTATGACGTCCATTATCACTGTACTATTATGCATATTTTAGGGGCCAGCTGAAGGACACCTACGGGTGCGGGAATCCTCGCTACATTGAAGACCCATTGGTTGCCTTCGGCTGTTGTTTGCTCTATGGTCGGGTGGTTGTCGCTTTGACATATTCACCATTTCCTTTCTCAATTTTATCCCATAAGTATGAAAGGTGAAGGTAATTGATCAGTGAGGTTTTTGAGTTTAGCTTTATCTATATTTGAATTGGGTGGAATATATATAGAACATAATGGAATTGTTTTATCTAATGATAAACGAATTGCAACTGCCTGCAGATCTGTGGTGAGTTGGACTGTGCTATGAATGACGTTGTCCTTTACAAAAATGGTTGATCCGCCTGCAGCTTGTTCGTCTACCTTCGAAAATGTGCTATAGATGTTGTATCCTTTTAAAGATACATTGTCACTTTCTTTTCGATGAGTTTCTTGAAGACAAAACACAATAGGTAAAAAAGACTGAACTAGAAGCGTTAACTCGAGAAGATTTATTTTAAGGCCTCAGCAATTCCATTGAATGATATTTGTCATGGTTTACGAATAGAAGGACGAATGCTATCGAGTTTGCCAGCGTTCTTATTTCGATCACCCTAAGATTAGGATCTTTCGGGTGGCACAACACTTTCGCATTCCATTTCTGATTCGTCATTGAGTATGGCAAATCTATTCTGTGAGGAGAGTCGTCGATCTCCTTGACTAGACGCAGCTGATGTTACTCCGCCTCTACCCCTGCCCCGCGACCTCCTATCAGAAGACGTCTGAGGGGACGGATTTGCTGGCGTTTTTGGGGACGTTCTTTTGTTCTCGAGAACGAAGAGGAGACGGGGCTTTCGTAGACTTTGACTTTCAGAAGATAAACTAGTAGACGTTTTATTAGATGCAGATTTCGAAAGACTATTTAAGACATATGAATTATTTATGTCACGGGGAAGATCCCAGACAGATCCATTGCCCCAACTTTCTGATTTATCTGCGTCTATTTTTACTTGAATATTTTTTTTTTCATTTTTTTTCTAGGTGATGATATTGAGCTCTGTAAGGAAGATTGAGTTGACTGAGTACTGGTTTTAGAATGTTTTGGTTTTCTTGGAATTATTATTTTATCAGAAGGTTCTGTTTCAACAGGCAACATTGTAAAAGTATCAGCATCGGCAATTGGTCCGGTCATGCGAGTTTGTGTAGTCTCGTGACTGAATTGAGCGGCCAACTTTGCTGGCGTACGATGGTTTGTTCGAAACTAGAAGATCATTCGAAACAGAAGCTATCTGTATAGCTTCTTGGTAACTGATGTTTCTTTCTGTTTTAATTTTAATAATATTTTTTTCTTTAAGGTAAACAGGACAGTTCCTAGATGATAAAAATGGGATTCACCACAGTTTACACATTTAGAGGATTCAGGGTTACAGGTTGCACTTCTGTAACAACAGCTCATGAAAAGGCCGTGAACTGTCTGTGAAATATCACAGTGCCGTGAAAACCCCGTGAAAATACCCCGTGACTTTTGAAAAAAAATATTTCTAAAGGCCTTGAAAAATATTTGATGTTAGGAAAAGACCGTGAAATTTCGATATCCCGTGAAAAGTCCGTGATAATTCGTCCTTTCATGCTTAATAAAAAATATCACGGCCTTTTCACTGGTTGTTGAAACCAGTGAAAAGGCCGTGATATTTTTTCATGTCAATTTTTTCTTATCCTAATTCAGATTTAAAACATCCCATGTGATTATTGTAATATGGTCTTATTATTTCCACTCACATTTTTCTAAATATCCTATAAAATTTTCATTATAAATATACTGTTTAAATATTATTATATCCAATACTTCTGTACAGGACTAACTTTTAAATGGAACCTGTGCTGCCCCGGATTTATTTTTTCCTATGGTTAAATTTTTACCAACACCGTTTTTTTGGTTAGTAGTCATATGACACCGTATACGTTTGATATTCACATTACGCTTTGTCACAAAACACAGAATTTAGGTGTTGGTCCCTCATAAAGTAAGTTTATACCTTTTGTATTGATGATATTTGATTAATTAGTGTATTTTTATTAATGAGAAAAGGAACGTCCTAAATATTGAACTCTACGGGAAATCTGTAACATTATTTGAAGTTAATTTTGTGCGATTGTGCAGGTTTATTTGTATGTAATTATTTGATATGTTTGAAATGAATGTTAGGCAAATTATTACTTGTAGTATCAAGATATTTTATGCTCAAGTACTTTTACACACATAACAGGATAAATTTTACATGGTACATAATTTACTGATGTTTTGTTCCAGACACATTTTACATTTCAAACAATTTATGATTTATTCCGCATGGATATTTGAAGTAACATTACACCTACATGTATTTTCAAGGAAATCTTAAAGATTGGACTAAAACTGTATTATGTAATTTTACACAATCAAAACACTTTTAGTACTGCTTTGCATTTTGGTTACAATTTTCAGTATGTTTATTTTTATGTGAAATATTGGAAAATGTTTTGTTTCTATATACCTTTTACTTATGATTGTAATTTTTATGTTGCAGTTTTGTACCCTCTCCGGGGGTTTGAATAGCAATAAAGCATAGAACATTGCACAGTACAAAATTCATACAAGGAACCAGCTTCTCATCAGAACATGTCAGATTCAGAGTGGACATCGGACAAATCCCTTAGACGACAAAGGAACCTTACAGAAAAGGCTCAAAAGGCATACCAAGTAATTGTTCAGAAATATTGGACTACACTTAACGGAGTAAAACAGGACATTCATTTGTTGATTCAAGCTATTCGTGAAGGGACCTGCACAGTATCAGATGTTGATACGCATGTACGCTAAAAACTTGAACTTTATCGTAGAAACTCAGAAGGTTTTCATAGATACCTATCATCAATTCGCACAAGATTTAGTGACATTGAAATGGAAAATAATGATCAGGAACTTAAAAACATTGAAAAAGAAGTCCAGTTTTATCTTAATAGAGTTGATGAACATCCAGGAACCTCAAAACAGGATTTAATGTCAGAATAAAACATTACTGTGATTCAGAAGAAACAAGATTCAGAAGATTTACTAACAGCTGTTCAGATTAAGGGCATACGATACAGTTACAGGGGAGGTAATGACGTTGCTAACGTAAAATGTTATTTTCGCGACGTCAAACTGTGACATATCGGGAAAAGATGCATTTTTCGACTGATTTTTATCATTTAAACTGATTTAATTTGAAAACGAGTACATGGACCCCTATTTTTTAAAACGACATTTTGTTTCATTTTCCAGGGAGATTATGTGGACCAAATTTTATAAAACTGTAAATAGTACAATTTTTTTAATTTTGATAAATATACAGCAAAAAATGACGTTTTTTTTCTCAATTCATGACCATTTGATAAATATGAGTTATTTCTGAATAAAAAATGCATAAATGTTTAGGATACCTATAAAATACAGAAATTACAAATTATCTAACAAAAAACAATTTGTGTTTATCTTTTAAAACAAAAAAGTTACGTCTTTCTTTCGAAAAGAAAAATACGGCCACAAATCTGAATTTTGAGCAAATATACAAAATTTCGACCTCATTTAACTCAAAAAGTAGCACATGGAGGTATATTTTTTATTACATATTTGATTTAATCAGGCAAAAAATAGCCTATATGGAAATTTTCATCAAACTGTAAATACAGGATCAAAAC
Organism: Mytilus galloprovincialis; assembly: GCA_037788925.1. Lineage (NCBI taxonomy): Eukaryota > Metazoa > Mollusca > Bivalvia > Mytilida > Mytilidae > Mytilus > Mytilus galloprovincialis. Next base: position 524,471 of record JAWDJN010000051.1, on the reverse strand, counting down.
TGTATCGTATGCCCTTAAGTCAGAGCATAAAAGTGATCATCCCATGAAAATAACATCAAAGACAAAAGCCAAAAGCATTCGGTCAAAACTGTCTGGAAAGTCTAGAGAAAAAAGAGTAAGACAGTTGGATCCAATATCAAATGGTAATATTCTAGTTCCCAAAACTGATTTTGTTGAAAAAACTGATACGAAACCGAAACAGAATATTTATGACGATAACAACAATCAAGATAATGATTTATCACCAGTGACTTAGATTGCTACACAACCAGATCCAAAAGTTGTGCAAACTTTAGATACTAAGTCTTGTACGTTGAATGCAAAGGCTGCACCATATTATTCTACAACCTTCAATAACTCTACTGAGGAATTGGCAAAATTTATTGTTAAAAAAGATCTTCTGATATCTAGAATAAAAAAATTTGATGATAAGGCAGAATATTTTGGATCGTGGAAAAAATCATTCTGTGACACGGTAAAGAAGCTGAGCCTCTCAGCATCAGAGGAAGTGGATCTGTTGGTGAAGTAGCTGGGACCAGAGTCAACAAAGTCTGCTATAAGTATACGATCAGCAAACTATTTGGACCTGTCCAAAGCACGTGACCGAATAGGGGAACGACTGCAAGACCGTTCTGCAAGAAAAGAAATCGTTGAATCTTCAATTAAGCAAAAACTTTTGTATTTTCCTAAGATTACATACAAAGATCCCAAACAATTATATGATTTATTGGACATTGTTTCAGAAATTGCAGCCATTAAAACTTATGAATAGTACCGTCCATTATTTTCATACTTCGACTAGTCTGCGGGAGTTAATCCTATAGTCGCAAAGCTACCCTACCAGTTGCAGGAAAAATGGTCGACAGAAGCAAACAAGTACAAGGAATGCAATTCTTTTTCATATCCACCATTTGAAGTGTTTGAAATATTCTTACGAAAAATTGCACGCATGAAAAATGATCCATCATTTATTTATGAGGATACAGGAATAAACTCAGCTAAGGTGCACAACATGAAAAAAACAAAACAAAGGCAGCAGCAAAATGTTTCAGTGCTAAAGACTGATTTGCCTGTTACGACAAGTCAACAGTATACACGGAACACTAGTGACACTGTGTGTCCGTTGCATAAGACAAATCACACGTTAAACAAATGTCGACAGTTCAGACTAAAGCCGATAAGGGAACGGCAGGATTTTTTGAAGAGTAAAGGACTTTGTTATAGATTTTGTTGTCAAAAGGGTCACCTAGCCAAAGATTGTACTACCGCTGTGACATGTGAAGTTTGTAAGTCAACTACACACCCAACGGCTTTACATATTGAGAAATTTACACACCAACAGCCAACCACAAAATTTCAGGAACAGAAAACAGAACCAAAATTGGAAAAGGACACTCAAAAGGTGGTAACTGCATGCACACAAATATGCAAGAACCAAGGAACTAGTAAATCATGATCCAAGACGGTATTGGTCCGAGTGTTTCCGAATGGACAACCAGAAAACAGTTTACTATTGTACGCGATTATAGATGAACAATCAAACAGATCTTTAGCAAAATCTTCATTCTTTGAACATTTTAATATTAATGGACCTGAGGTACCGTACACATTATCATCTTGTTCCGGTAGCTTTTCTGAATATGGAAGACGAGCAAGTGATTTTGCAGTAGAGTCCTTTGATGCTAGTTGTAAATTAAACTTACCTACTCTCAAAGAGTGTGATCAGGTTCCTGATAAACGTACTGAAATTCCGTCACCGGATATAGCTTATGCGTATGATCATTTGAGAGACATTGCTGATTTCATTCCTGTCATTAATCTGATTATAATGTTGCTAAGGTAGAGACTTATTGAAAGTTCATCATGTTATTGACCAACGATTCGGTACAGAGCATTGCCCATTTGCACAAAACCTCTTCTTAGGATGGGTAATAATTAGTGAGAGTTTTTTGTCCGCTACACATGTACACCAGGATTCCGTATCAGTGCTGAAAACTTTCACATTGAAGGATGGTCATACAACTACATTAGAACCATGTGATAATAACTTTAACACCAAAGATGATTATATATTTCAGACAACTCCTGATGATAATATTCCTGGACTCTCAATTGAGGATAAAGAATTTCTTGCACTTATGGAACATGAAAGTTAGAAAGATGAGGAAGGTTGTTGGACAGCTCCACTCCCTTTTAGGCGGGACCGAATAAGACTTCCCAACAATAGAGTGCAGGCTCTCCGACGAGCAAAGTCACTGGACTATAATCTTCAAAAGCACCCGGAAAAACATTCCCATGTTTATGAATTTATGGGTAAATTACTTACAAATTGTCATGCTGAAGTTGCTCCTCAAATCACAGAAAAGACTGAGTGTTGGTACTTACTACTTTTCGCTATTTATCATTCAAAGAAACCCGGGAACATAAGGTGCGTTTTTGACTCTTCAGCCAAATTCAACGATATAAGTCTCAATGATGTTCTACTTAGCGGACCAGATCTAGTGAATAGCCTTCTTGGGATACTACTAAGATTCCGACAACGTCCAGTTGTTATCACAGCCGATATCGAACAGATGTTTTATAGGTTTTCAGTCCCACCAGAACAACGAAACTACTTGAGATTCTATTGGCACAAAGACAATGATCCAAAGAATGAAATGATAGAATATCGAATGACTAGACATGTCTTTGGGAACAAGCCATCTCCGGCTGTCGCCACTTTTGGCCTTAGAAACTGTGTTAAAACGGCTGAACAAGATGTGCGTGACCTTGTAGAACGCAACTTTTATGTGGATGATGCATTGTGTTCCTTTGATACTAGTGTTGAAGCAGTTGATTTAATTACTCGAACAAAGAAAATTATAAAGGAAGAAGGTAACATTCGTTTGCACAATATTTCATCTAATAATTTGGAAGTTATTAAATCCTTTTCACATAAGGATCTTGCAAAAGACTTGAAGAACATAAATTTTGATCTAAATGAGGCCCCACTTCAGAGAATCCTTGGTGTTCAGTGGGACATGTCCAAGGACTGTTTTACTTTTAGAGTTTCGCAACCAAATTCAACATCAAAACCATTCACAAAATGTGGTGTGTTGGCAACAATAAATGATTTATATGATCCAATGGGTTTTGTTGCATCTGTAACTGTAGCCGGAAAGATTGTTATGCGTGATATTATGACCTTACACACTGAATGGGACGACCCATTGCCAGAAACATATTTATCTAAGTGGAGTACATGGAAAAATTCACTTGAACAACGTGACGATACCGAGATGTTTCACTTCATTTGAGTCATCACAGATTGTTTGTCGTGAACTGCATATTTTCTCAGACACGTCAAAAGATGCTATTGGTGCTGTCGCATATTTGAAACTTTATGATGTCAACGGAGTGTCTCAACTAGGCTTTGTTCAGGGAAAAGCAAAGGTTGCTCCTACTCATGGGCACACCATTCCAAGGTTAGAACTATGTGCTGCTGTCTTAGGAGTAAACCTTAAAGATTCAGTAACTAGACATTTAACTTTGAAAATTAACTCTACATTCATGTACACTGATAGTAAGATAGTCTTGGGCTATATCAATAATCAACAGAGACGTTTTTATGTTTACGTTGGAAATCGTATAGATATGATCCGTCAATCAACCAGTCCAAGGCAATGGTCATACGTACCGTCCGAAGATAATCCAGCAGATACAGCCACCAGATCTATTTCTGCTAAAGATATAAGCACTAGTGAATGGTTCTTAGGACCATCATTTCTTATGAAAGGAAGTGAATCCAAATTTGATCATACAGAAAATTTTTCTATGATAGCTCCAGATGATGACAAAAAAGTAAGACCTTTGTTAGTTACATGTCAAACTAACTCGAGTGGTAAAGAAGTGACATCTGATACAGAATTTGTGAAAATCTTTGAGTCATTTTCTAGTTGGTCGCTATTAGTTAAAACAATTGCAAGACTCCGTCATATTGTCAAATCATTCAGTCAACCAAATGGTCAATGCAAAGGATGGCATATGTGTGCACTAAGTAGTGATGATTTACGTGATGCGGAGAAATTCATATTGAAGGAAGCACAACTTGAATACTTTTCGAAAGAAATCAAATCGCTCAAGGAGGGGGGAAATGTGTCTTCTGGAAGCTCAATTATTTCTCTGTCGCCTTTGCTTGATGAACATGGTATTCTGTGTGTAGGAGGACGATTAAATGTAGGCAAAATATGTACAAATAATTCAGATAGGAATCCAGTGCTTGTTCCGAAGAAAAGCCACATTTCATTATTGCTTATTAGACACTTTCATGAATTGGTTCACCACCAAGGAAGACAAATAACTGAAGGGAAGATTCGTTCAGTAGGGTACTGGATCATAGGTTGTAAAAGAATGGTTGGAACTTATATTCATAACTGTGTTACATGCAATAAACTACGAGGTCTCTTTGGAACTCAAATTATGTCAGACTTACCAGAAGATAGGATCACACCTAGTCCACATTTTACTTTTGTAGGTGTCGATACTTTTGGACCCTGGAACGTGATAGCTAGACGGACAAGAGGTGGGCAGGCAAACCACAAGAGATGGGCGATATTATTTACGTGTTTGGTAATTCGTGCCATACATATCGAAGTGGTAGAAGAACTCAGCAGTTCATCTTTCATAAATGCGATGAGAAGATTAATATCTGTTAGATGACCAGTGCGTCAGTTTAGAAGTGACAGAGGAACTAATATCGTTGGCGCATCTGATGAGTTATGTATGAATTCTCTTTTATCGAAGTTGAAAACATTTGGACTTATTTGAATACTAATCAAGTAACTTGGATTTTCAATCCTCCCCATGCATCCCACTTTGGGGGTGTATGGGAAAGGATGATCGGAGTGACAAGAAAAATCTTAGATGCTAGGTTATTGCGTGCGAACTTGAAGAACTAACTCATGAAGTACTAACAACATTTCTAGCAGAATTTTGTTCGATAGTGAATTGCAGACCGCTCGTACCAGTCTTAACTGACCCTAATGATTCTTCTATTCTGACACCTAATACGTTACTTACTCAAAAGGAAGGGAGTCTTCCGGAGACATTGCCCGAGTTGGATACGAAACAATTGTACAAATCTCAATGGAAACATGTTGTGGTTCTTTCTCAGGAATTTTGGAAGAAGTGATGCGAACAATATCTGTCAAATTTACAACAGCGACGTAAATGGAATACTTCAAGTGATGATATTAAAGAAGGTGACATAGTTCTTTTGAAAGACCGTGAACTAAATCGTACATGTTGGCCAATGGCTATTGTTGAACGAAAATTTCCGAGTAGTGATGATCATGTCCGAAAGGTACAGATTCGTGTGGCTAAAGACCGCAAATATTATGTGAGACCAATTTGTGAACTCATCCGTTTGCTCTCTAAGTGACTCTTTAGTGATTTGATGTTTATAGACTGTTTACGGATTGTAAGGTTTTATTTTAAAATTAACCTTGAAAAAGTTTGTTTATTTAGATAGATGTACTAGTACATTATGTTTGGTATTAAGTGATTTCAGTAAGAAATCAGAAGGGGAGTGTGCTGCCCGGATTTTTTTTCTAGGGTTAAATTTTTTTTGGTTATTAGTCATATGACACCGGATACGTTTGATGTTCACATTACGCTTTGTTGTCACAAAACATAGAATTTAGGTGTTGGCCCCTCATGAAGTAAGTTTATACCTTTTTTATTGATGATATTTGATGAATTAGTGTATTTTTATTAACGTTATATTATCGGGGCGTTGAACTTATCGGTAAAATGGGTGCATTTCAATGAGACAAGGAACGTCCTAAATATTGAACTCTACGGGAAATCTGTAACATTATTTGAAGTTAATTTTGTGCGATTGTGCAGGTTTATTTGTATGTAATTATTTGATATGTTTGAAATGAATGTTAGGCAAATTATTACTTGTAGTATCAAGATATTTTATGCTCAAGTACTTTTACACACATAACAGGATAAATTTTACATGGTACATAATTTACTGATGTTTTGTTCTAGACACATTTTACATTTCAAACAATTTATGATTTTTTCCGCATGGATATTTGAAGTAACATTACACCTACATGTATTTTCAAGGAAATCCTACAGATTGGACTAAAACTGTATTATGTAATTTTACACAATCAAAGCACTGTTATTACTGTTTTGCATTTTGGTTACAATTTTCAGTATGTTTATTTTTATGTGAAATATTGGAAAATGTTTTGTTTCTATATACCTTTTACTTATGATTGTATTTTTTATGTTGTAATTTTTTACCCTCTCCGGGGGTTTGAATAGCAATAAAGCATAGAACATTGCACAGAACCATTCATTGTTATAATTAATGACTTTGTGCCAATTAATATTTTTTATTTAAAGAAAAGTATTTTGCTTCTCGTCTGTACATTATTATAAACAATGTAAACATTAATTTTAATTGGAACCGAAACATGTAAAAACGAGAAATTACCGGAATATCAGACCGTATCCAGATTCGTGTTTCTTTTAGAGTAATTGTAACATTACCGCAAGTTGGAAATTTGAAAGACGCCGAAGGTCGATTAATATTTAATTTAAAGATGCAAGACGAGTGACAGCAAGTTTGAGGTAAGTTAAGTTATTAATATTTTATTCTTTTATGCATCATATCACCAAAATGTTGATGACGTTTGTGAGCATTTCCATTGAACTGATTTTCACTGAATTTGCAGAAACCGCGCAAACATACATGTGATATATTCCCTTATATTTGAGTCTGTTGCACTTGATTCCTTTAATCATATCGGTTAATGTTTTCTACGACTTACCGGATCCTTTAAATACGATTACGGTTTTGTTTTGGTTATGTATTTGGGGAAAAAAGGGGGGGTCCTTTTTCCCCACACTGGTCACATAAAAAAATGACATTTATGTACAGTACACTACGAAGACATAGACATAGATAATTGGAAATGATTATAATAGTAATAAGTATCTCTGAAATGGAGTTCACTCTGATAATCAGAGGTGTAACCCCGTTTGAATGTGTCGGGAGCTATTTAAGTATTTTCTGACTTGGCCGTCGGGACACATAATTCAAAAGGGATTAATCAGAGGCGTAGCAGGGAAAGTATTTAATATTTGTACGTCAAAATGTCCTTTCTAGAAGGGTTTGTGCCATATCATAAGAATAATTGATATGGCAATGAGGTGTTTATAAAATAATTGGTATGGCGAATGTGCCTGCAGTAAAAGTTGCTACGCCCTGGCCCCCTGTAAAATAAATAGCTGTGACTCATTACGGCCACTTAGTCTAGACAAGTTTGGCTTTAGCCATACATATTATTACCTCAAAGAAACATTTAAATGTAATAGTCTGTCTTAAAAGTGTATTTAGTCTTTAAAAAATCTAATATAAGTTGACAATACAAAACTTCGTTAACTAATGATGCCATATTGGATGGGGGCAGATTTTCTGGAAAATGGTATGAAAATATGGGAAAACCTATGCATCTTTCCAAGTGGCTGTTCTGTTTCAATGATGTTTTTTAGTATTTTTCATACCATTTTCACCTCCAGTATGAAAATCTGCCCCCTATTCAATATGGGGTCATTAACCGTGAAGTCCTGTATGTGCGTGGAATAATATTGTAGCTGTTTTAAGTACATGTAAGTACATAAATGCCAAAAATTAATTTGAATATATAAATAGTTTTTTTATATACTTGTATAATGTATGTAATGTTTCTTTATTTATTCTAGGAATGAAGAACAAAAGGATATAGCAGTCTTTATATAAAATAGTTCAGGAATCCAGTTGGAAAGAAGAGCTTTTCAGTTAAAAGTATTTCCTGTGAATTAACAGGAACTTCTATAAATGTTTTTTTCTGGAATAGTTATTCAAAAGGGTAGTGAAGTGAAGGATTACATTAGACAAATATTGATGAAGTGGTAAAATCAGACCCAAGAGATTTACAAAATTTCTACATTACATGTTATAGCTGACTTTAGCTACTTAATCACATTGACATTTGTGTGCTTTTATGTTTTCTTTACATAATTACTACAATTCTTTTAAAATTAATAATTTTATTCTTTGTCACAATTATTACTTAAACAAATACAGCATTTTAATATGGTTTTTCATAGTCTCACTTGCATTGTACTTAAATAAGTTGTCTGTAGATGTTTACACTAGGTTTTCAGGCATTTCACTTCACTTGATTGAAACAGCATTTACATTTTTTGTTAAATTATGGCCTGAAAAATACATTTAACATTTTACAGGAGTTTTCACAATCAGTGAATGGCTGTTTATCACAGTAGTACATGTACATTTCACGGTCTTTTCACAATGGGCACATAATTTATCACGACTTTTTCACGGTATACATTTTTGTTTTTCACAGGGTTTCTGCGGTCTCTTTACCCAAGTTTTCAGTTGTCACCTCTTCACGGCCTTTTCACGACAAATAAAGGCATACTGTACTACATTTCACGGTCTTTTCACAATGGGCACATAATGCATTACCACGACTTTTTCACGGTGTACATTTTTATTTTTCACAGGGTTTCTACGGGCTGGATTAAAGACAATATTTTTTTTTTAGTTTTTATTAGTGTGATTGTTTTTAGTTAGGATTTTTAATAGAGTAGAAATCGGTTTTTATTAATTGCACTTATATTTTTGCAAGTTTTATTTTAATCGTTCATTTTCAATATATTATGTTGAAATAAAGCTACATTTTCGTCTGCTAAGATTAGTTAAAGATAACAGTATTTTCCAAAGAATTTAATACTGTGTAGAAAGTTAATTGTTAATCTTAACGGGATTCCTAAATTATGTGACACCTTCAGTAGGTCACTCTAGTCATTTAGAGTTCAAGTAAAAGTCGTCTGCACATGCAGCTGTGGCGATTTAATTACTTTGTTTTGACCATCTCTGGGAATCAGATTAAATTAGTGTGAAATTTTATGTCTAATGTTCAGACGTAAACAGATCGTCTTTATCATGCGATAAGTTAACATCGAAAACAATGTTGTGAAATTGTAGTACGAAATGATTATATACATTGTAAATATTGGATTAAAACGTAGTTATTAGCCAACATTCGCCAGTTATATGTTATGGATATTATAATGTTAATGGTATAACATTATCGTCGAACTCCCAAATCCCAAATCGTCGAACTTTATATGAACAATGTATTCCACTGCACATTTCAAATCGTCTCCGTAACATTTTGGTTGCAGAGCGTGGTTCAATAAACTGTCATCGTAATCGTATTGTGAGAAAATGAGTAATTGGGATTTGGAAATCGAAACAGAGGCAAGCGAGGGAGACAAAATGGACGAAACTGTAATTGCTAAACCGGACGAAAGTTTACAATTAGAAGATCTGAAGAAGGAAAAAGCCAAAGTGAAATCGGCATTCACAAAAACTAGACATTCATTACTACAAATTCTTGAAAAAGATTTTCCGGATCGTGAATAAATAAAAGTAATTCAAAAGAAACTGATAATTGCAGAAGAAAAAGCGAGTCTGGCTACAGCTCTCATCCGCAAGGATCTCGTCAATTCGGTAGCTACCCACGGCCTACGGATTGGAATGCCTATTTTATTTAAAACATCGGGCAATTCGAACGATGTTCGGATCACTTTAGTCCGGCCTCTACCCTGCTACCTGTCCATCATGTGTGGCCCTATCAGGAGACAATGCTCCAGCTGGCATAGTTCTTGGGGTCACTGAGACACGCAATCCCCCCGACCACGACAAGGATAGCGATCCACTGAGGGGTCTGTGGTAATGTATCTGACGATCTTCACGGTGCATCGCCATTCATGATCGACAAAATAGTACGTGACTGTGAACTTGAACTACAAGACACTGTTATTTAACGAAACTTTTAGAGAATTGTTGGTCCTCGATGCTCTTCAACATCGTAATTTATTTGGCCTTTTTAACTGTTTTTGATTTGAGCGTCACTGATGAGTGTTTTGTAGACGAAACGCGCGTCTGGCGCAAATACAAAATTTCAATCCTGCTATCGTTGATGAGTTTATTTACAACCACTGTGTCGATGCCACTGCTGGTGGAGTTTTTATTTCCCGAGGGTATCACCAGCATAGTAGTCAGCACTTCTGTGTTGACATGAATTATCATTGATATGGTCATAATTATAAATTAACCGTTTACCAAACTTTAATTTTTATACGACCCCAAAAATATTTTGGGATCGTATATTGGTATGATGTCGTCGTCTGCGTCGTCGTCGTCCGAAGACACATTGGTTTCCGGATAATAACTTTAATTTAAATGAATAGATATTCATGACATTTTTTCAGAAGGTTCAATACCACAAAAGGAAGGTTGGGATTGATTTTTGGGGATGATGGTCCCAACCGATTAGGAATTAGGGGACCAAAAGGGGCCAAAAACAAGCATTTTTCTAGTTTCAGGATAATAACTTGTGTAGAAGTATTTCAATTGCTCTAAAATCATACCGCAATGTTTAAAACCACAAGTAGAAGGTTTGGATTCATTTTAGGGGTTATGGAGCCAAAGTTTAGGAATTAAGGGCCAAAAAGGGGTCAAAACAAGCTTTTTTCTAGTTTCAAGACAATAACTTATGTGTAATTGTATGGATCTCTCTGAAATTGTACCATAATGTACCATATAACAAAGGGGAGGCTGGGATTAAGTTTTGGGTTAATTGCCCAAAATATGTAGGAATTAGGGGCCAAAAAAGGGCCAAAAAGAAACATGATTCTATTCATCCCTTCGTAAATTTTACGGACGCCATCACGAGTTGGTTGACCGTTATGGAATAACCGTATCACAAATGATATCGGATATGTTCCTTACGTCGTAACTACAATCCCCTTCCCTTTCCTGAATGTGACCTACCGAATTAGACTATTTACCGGATTTGTTATCACATAAGCAACACGACGGGTGCCGCATGTGGAGCAGGATCTGCTTACCCTTCCGGAGCACCTGAGATCACCCCTAGTTTTTGGTGGAGTTCGTGTTGTTTATTCTTTAGTTTTCTATGTTGTGTCGTGTGTGCTGTTGTTTGTTTGTCTTTTTCATTTTTAGCCATGGCGTTGTCAGTTTGTTTTAGATTTATGAGTTTGACTGTCCCTTTGGTATCTTTCGTCCCTCTTTCCAAACAATTATTACAATAACTTGTGTTTAAGTGTATGGATCTCTCTGAAATTGTACTACAAGGTTCAATACTGCAATGGAAAGCATGGGATTGAGTTTAAGGGTTATTGCTCCAGGGGGGATCAAAAAGTTGGGGGGGATTTTTTGTTTACCATTTTTTGATGGGCTTCCTTTTTTTTCAAAGAAGTTTCAAAAAGAAATCTTCAATTGCACAGTATTGTGCAATAGATTTGTTAGATCTTTGACCACATTAATTTTGTGACAAAAACCTATATTATGTCAAAAATTTGATCACAATCCAAATTCAAACAGAATCAAGCTTGAATATTGTGACCAAATTTGCCCCAACTATTCAGGGTTCAATCACTGGGGTCGTATAAAGTTGCGCCCTGCGGAGCACCTAGTTTTGAAATACTAAGGCTTTTCTACCTCAGGAATAGATTACCTTAGCTGTATTTGGCAAAACTTTTAGGAATTTTTGATCCTCAATGCTCTTCAACTTCGTACCTTATTTTAACTTTTTTTGATTGGAGCGTGATGATGATGATGAGTTTATTTATATACATATTTTTATATGAATAATGAGATGAGTTCAGAATATCAGTCTTATTTTCAAGAAAGTAGACAACTAATGTTCACATTATGTTGTTTTCATCTCAAAGTCACAATTAGAGACCTTCAACACGGATTCAAAAACTCTCACCTCACTTCAAGTTTAAGACGGTCCCTAGCATCGGTTTGAGCGGAATTTTTTGCAAAATAAATCGGGTAGACTTTGAAAGATGTAACACCACTAAATCGTGTCTAAAAGAACATTCTGGAAAGTACAACATATTTAAAACAAAATTGTTCCTACGCGTAGGTGTAAATATCAAACTATGTAGAATATATTTTGGTAATTTAGGTTTCAAATACAAGTTTGACTGATAATTCTGTATAATAATAAAAATGTATGAATAACTCTACAACAGAGTGCATATATATACTGTCTCTCAGGTATGAAGTACCTGATTTGGTTTATCTAAAGTTCCGGTAACTAGTTCGGTCTGATGTGTAATTAACGGTTTATTGACTGCCCCCGTGAATGCTTGTTGTGGTTGTCCAGATGTCTGGTTACATTAAATTGTTATTAATATTTGTTTTTGCAAGACATCGTTGATAAAATGAAGATAGTTTTGTGAGTGAAATGAAGAATTGTTTTTAATTTGTCACCAAAGTGTCAATTTTATTGGCATACAGACGTTCCTAGATAATTTACAATTTCGTTAACAAAAACCCGTTAACTATGTGTATTGTGTATTAACTATATTAGGTAGATATAGATTGTCCGCAAATTGCTTAAAATAAAGGCAATAATAGTATTCCGCTGTTCAATAGCCACAAATCGATTAAATTAAACATATCGGGGTCACAAACTTAAACAAAGGAAAACACATCAACTATAAAAAGAAAACAACGGAACATAAGAAACACTGAACTGCTACAAAAACATTACACCACTGGGTCGATGCCACTGCTGGTGGACGTTTTGTGTTTTACCACAAGCTCAGTAGTCAGCACTTCGGTGTTGACATGAATATCAATTATGTGGTCATTTTTTTTTTAATTTACTGTTTTCTAAAGTATGAATTATTCGAAATACTAAGGCACAACCTTTTTGGAATTATGGGTCATCAATGCTCTTCAACTTTGTACTTGTTTGGCTTTCTAACTATTTTGATCTGAGCGTCACTGCTGAGTCTTATGTAGACGAAACGCGCGTCTGTCGTATTAAATTATAAGCCTTTGATAACTATTTACAACCAGTAGATATTGTGATATTGAAACAGAAAGCATGTTTTGTAATATGAATGATACACATCTGATTGAAGTTGGATGAATATATGTGACAAATATTAAAATATAAGAAAAAAACACATAAAACCATTTTATTGGAAACAAAACCATCTTGTTATATGTTTATACAATTATTGTATTTTCATAACATGAAAGAACTAAACAGTCTAGGTAATAAAAGGTTTCATAACTAGTGATAATTGGATATTGCTTCCTATCATCTTGAGTGATCTAATTTCAATATAACGATAAACGAGCCTATGGCGAGTTTATTATGTTTATTATTACTCTTTAAATTATATAACGAGAGTTGATATCAAGCCATATCTAATTCTCACAAGTTGTTCAATCTATTTCTCTTATGGTCAATAATCTCATTGTTTTAAATCAAAAATTCCGTGAATCCTTAACCTAGGATTTTGCACATACCTGTACGACATCACATATCCTATTTCAGCGTCAAACTCACACATCAGACATTTTAAAACTTTTGTTCGTTTCAGAATGTAATGAAATATGACAAAAAAGAAGATTTTCAGGTGAAAAGTGTGAGTGTTTTGTGTATCATTGAAGAAACCGCATATGTCCGTTGTCATGGACGAAATGTTTGTAGTGACCTTTGAAAGACATCAATGACCTTACGAATAGCCAATGGAAATGTCGTATGATCGTCTCATGGTGCTGGATAAGCCAATAAAATTAACGCAGTTTTCGTATCACTTTTTCGTATAACACTCCGTGTAGTGTGAGACGAGAAATATTTCTTCATGCAAGAAATAGATAACAGGACACAACCATAAGCGAAATACCTTTATCTAGCTGCTTGGATTCGTTATTTATAATATAATGCTCATATTTTATTATTTATATTACACGTTGTCATATTTCTCCAATGATTCAATCATTCATATTTTTTTTAATTGTAAAATACCATATGTAATTATTCACTGATGCTATTAAATGTGTATCGTAGTATGTAAATTGTATAAGCTGTATTGCTTTTAATTTGAATAAAGGAATATTAAAATAAAACTGTTAAATTGTTTTACAAACTGGGAGAAGTGCTTTTTGAATATTGTTTCACAGAAATGTTAAGTTCAGAATTAGGAAATCGAAACCATTTTGTCATGAGGTTTTGTTCTCAAACGACCTTCATTGCCAATTTCTGAGTATATGATATGATAGAAGATTGACTAAAATGTATTTGTGATACCCTTTTTTCAAGTTCTGTGAAATAGATGCGTTCGAAATAGCTACCAAACGTTCAACTATTCAATGAGATGACATCATCATATAGTTCAAAATAAATGTTATGAAATTAGACTAAAAATGACGAAATTCCGTTACAAATTTTTAACTATACTTGAGTTTCGAAAATATTCGATATAAATCCGTAAATTATGTTTAGAAAGCATAAGAAAATACTTGACTGCATATATGGTATTCTATGTTGCAATTATTACAAGAAGGTTAAAGTTTGTTTACATTTTTCCAAGTTACTTAAACAAATTAAAAGTTTCTTCTATTACAAATCGATATCTTTCATTTTAAACACAAAATACTATCAGAATAGGTATGCACAAAATATTGAATAACGTGATCGTTTCTTTGTTATAATATCAAAAATGGAACAATTATCATAAACATACCATTATTTAAATTATGGCACCCTTCCAATTATTTAGTTTAAAATACATGTTGTATAAAAATCATGTACATATGCATTCATTAGATCTTTGGGTCGTCTATGTTGTGGTATTTTGAGAACAAAAATGTTTTCTTTTAAACTTTGAGTCACTTTGTAACATAATTATAACTAGAATTGAAATGAAAAAAGTAATGCATCGTTGTGTCTTTTTGAATTATGTCGTGCTTACTGTTTTTTGCATTAATGAAGAGACTTTTATATGGAAAAATATAATGGAACACAGAAATTATAACAAATACATTAGGAAGCCAACTGTGAATAAAAGCGAACCAATAGAGGTAGATATCGAAATTGCGCTAAACACAATTCATTCATTAGACATGAAGAACCAAATCTTGACAACTTCGGTTGGTATAAAAATGTCATGGACAGATGAATTTTTGACGTGGAATAAGAGTGTCTACGGAGAAACGAATAAAGTATCAGCTCCAATATCAAGCATATGGAAGCCGGATGTGTTTTTGACAAATTATGCAGACAAATCTAATATTTTTGAAGATAATGAAAAACTTGTAAATATCTACAGTAATGGACTAGTCGAACGACATGATGTTATTGAAGTAAAATCTTACTGCTTTGTAGATTCAACAAGATACCCGTTTGAAGTTGAGACTTGTACATTAAACTTTAGAGCCCAAAATCTTGATAACACGGAACAGATGTTAAGCATTCGGTTACCAGATAATTTTCTCAATCAATTTAAATCGAATGGTGAGTGGCATATATCTAAACCGGATAAAATAAAAACGTATACAACTTTAGAAAATGTTAATGGAAGAAACTTCTCTGCAGTGGTCTTACACATAGCAATGGATCGCAGACAAACATATTACGTATGGAAATTTCTTGTTCCAACTATAACAATGACATTGATCAATATTGTAACTTTTTTCATACCAGTAACTAGCGGAGCCAAAGTACCGTTATCAACATTTGTTTTATTTGTTTTGACAGGAATTATTGAATTATTTAACGAATCTTTGCCAAGCAGTTCTGACAAAATTTCTTACTTTGGACGTCTATTGTGGTGGTTACTTGGAATAAGTGGACTCGTTCTCATAGTGAATGTTATTATTACGGTAATTTTCAAATGTGGTACATGTGAACGATTGTGTTCAATATGGAACTGCGAGAAGGAAAGAAACAATACAGATAAAGATGGGGATACTACTCAGAATAAAGGACCTATTCGTTCTTTGAGTAATTTTCCAACATGTTCAAGTGCAAAGAAAGAGAACATGCGAAAAGAACCAAGTTATAAACTATTGAAAGAAAACCAAACCAACAAGGGTATGTTCATTTTCATATATTATATATATAATTCGTCTAAACAACAGCCCAACAATGTTAGATCTGCAAATTTGCTTTCTCAAATTTTTTGTTCTTCCCTCGCCGTGACTCGAACTCATGCTACTGAGATATCGTGGCACCAAATCGCCTAGCACTATGCCCGACGCGCTAGACCACACGACCACCTCGGCTTGATAAAAATAAGGCATATATATATTCAAGAGTCTATCCTAAATTGAGGTAAATTATATGGCCTTCCAAATACTTTTTCGATCCCTAACATCACTGAAGAGAAATTAATTGTCGAAATACGGATATGGTGTAAAAATTAAGCACCTCATGTTTGTGGTTTACCATCTTAGTCGCAAGTTAATTGATTTCTGTTTGGTATTAAATTAATATAAAGATCCATTTTGTTACATCTTTGTGATCAATTTATTTGGCAATCGTTAATGGCAGTCAGCAGGGTTTAAAAACATTAGTTGTTCTACCTGCTAGTCAAATGCGTTTTGTTAAAATATACTTTTTCACTCTTTTGGTCTTTTTGGAAAATGTTGTTTGTGCTGTATTTAGACCCTTTTACAACGAAATTTGTTTTACATGCACATGTATAAAAATTGCGGTTTTTATCCAACGCAATCATATGTTTGAACGTTGTTTTCAATTTAGACTTGTTTATATTTATTTCGTTTGGGCTTGTATTATATTTTCCCTCCGGTTGATATAATCCGTTCATCCTATTTCGACTCTTTAATATTCAAGAGTCTATCCTAAATTGAGGTAAATTATATGGCCTTCCAAATACTTTTTCGATCCCTAACATCACTGAAGAGAAATTAATTGTCGAAATACGGATATGGTGTAAAAATTAAGCACCTCATGTTTGTGGTTTACCATCTTAGCCGCAAGTTAATTGATTTCTGTTTGGTATTAAATTAATATAAAGATCCATTTTGTTACATCTTTGTGATCAATTTATTTGGCAATCGTTAATGGCAGTCAGCAGGGTTTAAAAACATTAGTTGTTCTACCTGCTAGTCAAATGCGTTTTGTTAAAATATACTTTTTCACTCTTTTGGTCTTTTTGGAAAATGTTGTTTGTGCTGTATTTAGACCCTTCTACAACGAAATTTGTTTTACATGCACATGTATAAAAATTGCGGTTTTTATCCAACGCAATCATATGTTTGAACGTTGTTTTCAATTTAGACTTGTTTATATTTATTTCGTTTGGGCTTGTATTATATTTTCCCTCCGGTTGATATAATCCGTTAATCCTATTTCGACTCTTTAATATTCAAGAGTCTATCCTAAATTGAGGTAAATTATATGGCCTTCCAAATACTTTTTCGATCCCTAATATCACTGAAGAGACATTAATTGTCGAAATCCGGATATGGTGTAAAAAGAAATTAAGCACCTCATGTTTGTGGTTGACCATCTTAGCAGCAAGTTAATTGATTTCTGTGTGGTATTAAATTAATATAAAGATCCATTTTGTTACATCTTTGTGATCAATTTATTTGGCAATCGTTAATGGCAGTCAGCAGGGTTTAAAAACATTAGTTGTTCTACCTGCTAGTCAAATGCGTTTTGTTAAAATATACTTTTTCACTCTTTTGGTCTTTTTGGAAAATGTTGTTTGTGCTGTATTTAAACCCTTCTACAACGAAATTTGTTTTACATGCACACGTATAAAAATTGCGGTTTTTATCCAAAGCAATCATAGGTTTGAACGTTGTTTTCAATTTAGACTTGTTTATATTTATTTCGTTTGAGCTTGTATTATATTTCCCTCCGGTTTATATAATCCGTTCATCCTATTTCGACTCTTTAATATTCAAGAGTCTATCCTAAATTGAGGTAAATTATATGGCCTTCCAAATACTTTTTCGATCCCTTACATCACTGAAGAGACATTAATTGTCGAAATCCGGATATGGTGTAAAAAAAATTAAGCACCTCATGTTTGTGGTTGACCATCTTAGCCGCGAGTTAATTGATTTCTGTTTGGTATTAAATTAATATAAAGATCCATTTTGTTACATCTTTGTGATCAATTTATTTGGCAATCGTTAATGGCAGTCAGCAGGGTTTAAGAACATTAGTTGTTCTACCTGCTAGTCAAATGCGATTTGTTAAAATATACTTTTTCACTCTTTTGGTCTTTTTGGAAAATGTTGTTTGTGCTGTATTTAGACCCTTCTACAACGAAATTTGTTTTACATGCACATGTGTAAAAATTGCGGTTTTTATCCAACGCAATCATATGTTTGAACGTTGTTTTCAATTTAGACTTGTTTATATTTATTTCTTTTGGGCTTGTATTATATTTTCCCTCCGGTTGATATAATCCGTTCATCCTATTTCGACTCTTTAATATTCAAGAGTCTATCCTAAATTGAGGTAAAGTATATGGCCTTCCAAATACTTTTTCGATCCCTAATATCACTGAAGAGAAATTAATTGTCGAAATCCGGATATGGTGTAAAAAGAAATTAAGCACCTCATGTTTGTGGTTGACCACCTTAGCAGCAAGTTAATTGATTTCTGTTTGGTATTAAATTAATATAAAGATCCATTTTGTTACATCTTTGTGATCAATTTATTTGACAATCGTTAATGGCAGTCAGCAGGGTTTAAAAACATTAGTTGTTCTACCTGCTAATCAAATGCGTTTTGTTAAAATATACTTTTTCACTCTTTTGGTCTTTTTGGAAAATGTTGTTTGTGCTGTATTTAGACCCTTCTACAACGAAATTTGTTTTACATGCACACGTATAAAAATTGCGGTTTTTATCCAACGCAATCATAGGTTTGAACGTTGTTTTCAATTTAGACTTGTTTATATTTAATTCGTTTGGGCTTGTATTATATTTTCCCTCCGGTTTATATAATCCGTTCATCCTATTTCGACTCTTTAATATTCAAGAGTCTATCCTATATTGAGGTAAATTATATGGCCTTTCAAATACTTTTTCGATCCCTTACATCACTGAAGAGACATTAATTGTCGAAATACGGATATGGTGTAAAAAAAAATTAAGCACCTCATGTTTGTGGTTGACCATCTTAACCGCAAGTTAATTGATTTCTGTTTGGTATTAAATTAATATAAAGATCCATTTTGTTACGTCTTTGTGATCAATTTATTTGGCAATCGTTAATGGCAGTCATCAGGGTTTAAGAACATTAGTTGTTCTACCTGCTAGTCAAATGCGATTTGTTAAAATATACTTTTTCACTCTTTTGGTCTTTTTGGAAAATGTTGTTTGTGCTGTATTTAGACCCTTCTACAACGAAATTTGTTTTACATGCACATGTGTAAAAATTGCGGTTTTTATCCAACGCATTCATATGTTTGAACGTTGTTTTCAATTTAGACTTGTTTATATTTATTTCTTTTGGGCTTGTATTATATTTTCCCTCCGGTTGATATAATCCGTGCATCCTATTTCGACTCTTTAATATTCAAGAGTCTATTCTAAATTGAGGTAAATTATATGGCCTTCCAAATACTTTTTCGATCCCTTACATCACTGAAGAGACATTAATTGTCGAAATCCGGATATGGTGTAAAAAAAAATTAAGCACCTCATGTTTGTGGTTAACCATCTTAGCCGCGAGTTAATTGATTTCTGTTTGGTATTTAATTAATATAAAGATCCATTTTGTTACATCTTTGTGATCAATTTATTTGGCAATCGTTAATGGCAGTCAGCAGGGTTTAAGAACATCAGTTGTTCTACCTGCTAGTCAAATGCGTTTTGTTAAAATATACTTTTTCACTCTTTTGGTCTTTTTGGAAAATGTTGTTTGTGCTGTATTTAGACCCTTCTACAACGAAATTTGTTTTACATGCACATGTGTAAAAATTGCGGTTTTTATCCAACGCATTCATATGTTTGAACGTTGTTTTCAATTTAGACTTGTTTATATTTATTTCTTTTGGGCTTGTATTATATTTTCCCTCCGGTTGATATAATCCGTGCATCCTATTTCGACTCTTTAATATTCAAGAGTCTATTCTAAATTGAGGTAAATTATATGGCCTTCCAAATACTTTTTCGATCCCTTACATCACTGAAGAGACATTAATTGTCGAAATCCGGATATGGTGTAAAAAAAAATTAAGCACCTCATGTTTGTGGTTGACCATCTTAGCCGCGAGTTAATTGATTTCTGTTTGGTATTTAATTAATATAAAGATCCATTTTGTTACATCTTTGTGATCAATTTATTTGGCAATCGTTAATGGCAGTCAGCAGGGTTTAAGAACATCAGTTGTTCTACCTGCTAGTCAAATGCGTTTTGTTAAAATATACTTTTTCACTCTTTTTGGTCTTTTTGGAAAATGTTGTTTGTGCTGTATTTAGACCCTTCTACAACGAAATTTGTTTTACATGCACATGTATAAAAGTTGCGGTTTTTGTCAAACGCAATCATAGGTTTGAACGTTGTTTTCAATTTAGACTTGTTTATATAGAACGCAATCATAGGTTTGAAGGTTGTTTTCAGTTTAGACTTGTATGTGTTACAGTGAATTGTATAATCAAGGATTATGTAGAATCCCTGATTTTCCAGGGATTGTGTAGAATCAGTAAAATCATTAGTGATTATATATAATCCCTGAAAATGACCAGTGTTTTTACATAATCACTGAACATTTTAATAATTATTCTACAAACTCCCTGAAATGATTTTTAAGGATTATCAATATTCAAAGATCCTTTGTTTGATAAAAATTAAATATCGACAAATTATCATTTTTTTTTCTTATGCCTTGACAGATTAAGTGAACAATAAGTCATGATTTAATTCTTTAAATGCTCCTACCCTCTCTTATATTTCATACAGATAACAACCTTAACATCGTTATACATTAACATAGGATGGGGGCTGGTGGGCATGGATCTAGAAAAATAGTAAATCTGAAATATCTGACGAAAAAATATTTTTTGTGAATAGCAAAAAGTAATAAAAACTAGATATACACAAATAAAAGTACTATTTATCATATGTACATTTCTACGATTGGCGTTTCATTAGTATACTATTCTTTTGGTTTTGGGACTTGTTTTTAAACCAATTGTTAGAAAATAATTTAATTTTACTTAAACAAATGTTTTAGTTAATATGCAGTCTACTTAATTTTAAGTCAATCAAGTTTTAACAAGATCATATGATAAAAATGTTCTCAGAGCAATCCACAGTGCATGTTATTTGTGGTAAAACAAATGGTAAAGAATGTTTTGTGTATTTTGTGTTTAAGTGAACAAGCAGTTCAAACTGAGAGAACTGACGAAACAAAATGTATGGAAAAACAGATAGAACAAATTAATGACAGTATCTGTTATGATTTTAATCTATTTTTATATGATTTGCAAAACC
Organism: Mytilus galloprovincialis; assembly: GCA_037788925.1. Classification (NCBI taxonomy): domain Eukaryota; kingdom Metazoa; phylum Mollusca; class Bivalvia; order Mytilida; family Mytilidae; genus Mytilus; species Mytilus galloprovincialis. The sequence continues at coordinate 503,076 of JAWDJN010000051.1, read as the reverse complement.
AAAGCAAATTCAGGTGAACGACACAGGCTCTTGGGAGTCTCTAGTTTTGGTACCTCAGATGTTTGTACTGAAAACTTTATTTCTCTTAGACGTGTAGTAAAATCTGATTCGATATGTGAAGGACAAGGTTTTTTTTAAACGTGGATGTTGTGGTAAAAACAGATTTGAATCAAATACTAGATATTGTAGAAAAGGAGGGCAAATGTGCAATAGTCGCTGTCGCCCAAATTCAGTTTGTAAAAATAGATGAATGTTTTTGAAATATTGTTCTTAAAACTTTAGTATATTGCGCTTTATATTTAAGTATATTGTTCCTTACATTTTGATATGTTGTGTCTTATATTTTAATATGTTTTCAATGTATTGAGGTTATCATTTTAATATACTGTGCTTAACATTTTACAATTTATGTTTATAATGATGTTTTAATATGATTATTTTAGAATGAATTAGTTAACTTTTATTCATTTCATATAAATAAAACTAATTCATCAATTCAGTTATTATGTATAATCCCTGACATTTTTTCTAGTGATTATATATAATCCCTGAAAATTTTAGTGATTATATGTAATCCCTAAACTGACCACTGATTCTACATAATCCCTGAAAATTTTAGGGATTCTACAAAACCACTAATTATACAAATTCACTGTAACATTTATATATATGACTGAAAATGTTATAAAAACCCAATTTTTACAAATGAAGAAGTTTGATATTAACAAATGTTCAGGGGTTTCAATAAGAAATTAATAATTTGCAAGGTAAATTAAGTACCATATACAGATGGGAAAGTTGATTTAAGGGATTTCCCATTGTAAAACATGGACTCATTCATTTCTCCATTTTAAATTGCACCAACTTATTTGTTATAATTAGAATTAATCAAAGGGATGCCCGTGCTCTTTTTTACTTTTCGTAATGTCAGTAGAAATAATGGCTAACCAACTAAGGCAAAACAAAAATATAAGATGCATAGAATTAAAACTTGATTGTAAAACACATTGCTTAAAAATCACGCAAGTGGCTGCTGATACAACGCTATTCCTTAAATCTAAAGAAGAAATCCGAACAGCATTAAATATAATCGAACTTTTTCTGGATTACAACTTAACAAAAATAAAACGGAAGGAATCTGGATTGGTAAACTAAAGCATTGTAGAGATAAAGTAGATGAAATTAATTTCACGGACAAACCTGCAAAAGTGCTAGGTATATATTTCGGCATTAATAAAAAAAGATTGTGAAAAATTAAATTGGGATACTAGATTTGAAAAGAGTCGAAATCTGATTACATCGTGGAAAAAAAGAAACTTAACCATTTTAGGTAAAATTCTAATAGTTAAAACTCTCATTATACCACAATTTACTTTTTTAGCAAATGTTACAGTTTTAAGTAACTCAAAAATACTTGATATAGAAAGAGAAATCTTTAGTTTCATATGGAATAGTAAGAAAGACAAAGTTAAGACATACTTTGGTAGCAGATTACAACCAGGGAGGGCTCAAAATGACCGACATAAAAAGCTACTTCTCCTCTCTTAAAATAAGATGGGTCTCTAGATTGCTACAGGCAAAACAAGAAAATTGGACATTGATACCAAAGCTATTTTTAAATAAATTAGGAGAAAATTTCCTCATTTTTAGAATGAATTTAAACAACCAAACTTTAAAAAAACTAGATTACATAACTAAGAACATTCCAGAATTTTACTTAGAAATAATAAAAAAATGGATTTTATTTCATGAAACGAACAACACAGAATTGAAAAACTTTGTCGAAATAAGAAAGCAAGTTATCTGGGGTAATACATTTATAAAATTTCAAAACAAGCCGCTTATTATGCATAACTGGATACACAGTGATTTTATTTATACTAACGATATTATTGACGATAATGGAAAAATTGCCCAAGATAAAATATTTAAAAAACTGCGAAACAGTAAAAATTGGATAGCAGAAATTTCAAAAGTCAAAAGCTCAATTCCAGTCTCATGGCTAATAGCTTTAGCTACAGAAGAATCCATCAAATCAAAAGTAAATTTTAACAGATTATTTATCAATATAAACAAAGAAAACATTGAAATTGAAAATTTAAGCAACAAAAATGTGTATCAATTGCTCGTTCAAAAAAAAATCTCTCCAAACATTGGCATAAATAAATGGAAAAATTAATTAGAAATAAATTATAATTTTACCAAATATATGTTTAACTTTATACATCAACATTTAAAACTGAATAAACTCAAAATGTTTAGATGGAAATTAATAAGTTGCATTTTACCGAATAGAGAACATCTCTACAAATGGAAAATCGACACTAGTCCGTTTTGTCAACTTTGTCAACTTAAAGACACGTATCAACACTTTTTTATCGAATGTAAATTTCTAAAAGAATTTTGGGTAATCATTAATAAAATCTTATCTCAAATGAATTTTAATAAAAACATTAACTTAAAAGATATTGTAATAGGCTACAAAATAACAGATAATGAGTATATCGGATTCAATATAATTCTGACACTTATAGGATTTGCTATCTACAAATCATACTATGTATCCAATCAAAGAAATAAATTTACTAATGTATTCAATCTCTTTAAATCTGAATTTGACGAATACGTAAGATCCTACAATCTACAAGAATATACTACAGTCCAAGTGCTTCAAACTTTAATTTCTCCAAATATAAAAAACACTCTTAAGATATTTATAGGACACTTCAACTAATATAAATAAAGAAATGACTCACCTAATATGTTTAAAATCCAAATAAAAAAGATATAAAGTCGCAAATTTCAACATACGTCATTTAAAAAGCATGCTCTCTCTCTCACCTTTAAACAAGGTAAACCATCCGATCAAGAAAATCGATATCACACACTCTTAAATCATGTAATTTTTAAACGAGATAAATTGACACAAGACAATCAATTTCGGATAAGTGTATTATATGAGCGTTAATTAATTTGATTACATGTATTGAAGAAAAGTATATCATTAATTTCAGATCAGAGTATTGAATTGTATTATATTATTATTGAACATTGTATTTAATTGTAATATTCTAATATAAAATATAAGAGAATACTTATCTATATGAAACCCTGTTCTTATAGATACTAACCATTTCAGGGTACCTTACAGTTAAAGCTGTAGCGGTAAGGTCATTCTTAACAGCTTTAGTGCAATAAATTTATATTCAAGTGTTAAAAAAAAGAATTAATCAAAACTTTACATGATTATTAAGTAGCATGTGTAGATTTGAAAATAGCCTTTGTTTGTTTTATCAAACAGACTTGGAAGCTGTTAAAAGTAAAACAGGGAGTTATTTATTTATGAGTTCGGTATATAAGTCTCCTTTCTGAGGAGTACTGCAATGAAATAATGATATGGTGTAAAGGAGAACTTCATCACACAAGATAGACACAAATTAACTTGAGCATTTACCTATCCAGTTCCCCAGTTAGGCTGTTATAGTTCTTACTAAAACAAGTTAAACTACTTTCTAATTTTGTAGGTGGTGCAGGTTATGGGGAGTTATATATTTATATACCCTATCATATAATTTTTAACTAAAAGTAGAACTCAGGGATGATGATTTCATAGAGAAATAAATTGATTTTAAACTGACTAATATCTTATGCATTAAAAACGTTGGTTTCAAATGCGTATTTGAACAATACGAAATTTGTTTCAGATTTTTGAACATTTATAACATCTTACTCATATTTTTTTTGTTAATTTCCCACCCTCCTTATCAGAACTTAACAAGAAAAATATGAGTAGGTTGTTATTTATGTTCAAGAATCTGAAACTTATCAGATTTCGTATTATTCAAAGATGCATTTAAAAAAATAATAATAATATTATTATCAAGCTTGAAATTAAAGAATTACCAATTCCACAGACTCATCATGACCATCTTTCGAGTGTTAACCAAATATGAAACTGCGTCAAAAGTTACCAACATTAGGATCGGTTTCTATAATTTTCAATCTGCATTACAGTATTCATGAAAAGCAGTCCACGTGATCGATTATCTGTATTATCTTTTCTATGTCTGTCCTCTGACGACGAATCATGCTCCTTTACCAAAACGGAAATGCATTTATTGCAACAATAAAAATTGCAATAATAAACTTTATAAAGGTGCCTAAATTGCAGTTTTCAGTTATTCTGCCCATCTTCAATGTATTTAACTAAAATAGATTATTGTTATAATCCAAATTTAATAAAGTAGCTAATTACGACACTAAGAATGACTAACGATATCATTGCGCAATATATTGCACAGAAGGCGCTAAAATTTAAAATACTGTTTTAGTTACGGTAGGTTTTGATTTTTGAATATTTCTATATATATAGCTAGCAATACTTCCTGTTTCTATCATAGTTGTTGAAAGGTCTATGATATGAGTGAATTTTAACATCTGGACACGGTTGTTCATCTCTAGGTTAAATATAACCCTTGGTTAAATATAACCCAGGATTAAATCTTTAACTGAGGGTTACTTAACCAAGGGTTTCATTCCGTTGTTCAACTTCTTTTTAGCCCTTACATGTAGTTACGTAACCCATGGTTAAATTTTCCTTGAATGTTCATTTTTATGAAAAAGAATTGTGAACACTTTTTTTTGGTCTTAGAATTTTTTTTTTATCATTAGATATATTTTCTTATCAAAAATAACACGCTGTTTAACGTCTAAATTCATTAAATAGAACAACATCCACGCGGATGTGATGGCGAGCACCTTTTGTTTGAAAAGAAGCGTTGATCGTAAATTATTTGATCATCTAGATAAATACATTATCTTTCTAAAAAATTATTAACTTTTCTGCATAAGTTTGTTTATTAACATGAAAGATGACAGGGTAAACAATTCGATTTGAAAATATATGATAGGTAGATGTAAACCTCGATACAAAAAAGGGGGAAGGACTGTAAAACGTAATGTAATCAGTTTTGAGCAGTTTTTGATAACCAATGGTCGTAGAAAAAGAAGAATATGCTGTATAAAACGTTTAGTGACCTTTCCAATCTAGTAATGAACAGAGAATCGTACTTTTAGACAAAATTATTTCTCGGTTAAAATTTTAACAGAGGTCCGAAGCCAGGTTAAATCTAAATCATTTAATCAAGGATTTAACAAAGATTTAAATTTAACCACAGGATGAACAACAGATGGTTATGATATTTAACCCTTGGTTAAAATTTAACCAAGAGATGAACAACTCGTTTATCAACTATGTTTTTAGTACTACCAATGAATAAATGACTTAAAATAAAAACGAATAGGACATTTTGTTTATCAATTATGATAGCAGTGTGAAACAGTAACAAAATGTTGTTCGTGAACGTTAAAATAATCATACCTGATATCAACGCACAAGAGGGGAAGACAGTTCTAATGACATGGAAGTCATTTTTTCAACAGAGGGAGGATGTAGCAGAGTGATTTTTCATGCTTCATAAACTCTGTAATTTGCACTTTTGAAATCATTGATTTATATTAAAAATCTACTTATTAAATTCTTATTGAGTCTTAGTTTAATTATTTCACTCTTGCAAAGTATTTTTACTAAAGGATATTTATCCTTTAATATTTGATTTAGTATATAATTTGCGTATTGAGTAATGTTACTCATACATATTCATGGGGGTTGCAACTGAACTCTTGTTTTGATTGGTTCTTAGTTATTGGCGGTTAAGTTGAGTTTTCCTGTGTGCACCTTGGGTAGAACTTACCTGGACATTGGTCAGTGAAAGACGTCCATTATTGATACAGATTATTATTATATCAGAAACTCATACTTACAAATTGTATTTACTATATTCAGCTTTACAGTTTTCCAGACATGACTAGTAAGTTGCACTTCCTTCTTTATTAACATTTTGACACGAATTAATAGATTTGGTTAACTTTCCTATTTTCGAGTAAATACTCTTCAGATTGCATGTTTATAACATCTGAATGAAAGATTTGAATTAGCGTATTTTTGGTAAAGAAGCTAGGTCATATTTTTATAAAGTAATGTAATATTTGCCGCTGATCATAGCGTAATTATGTAATGTTAAGAGATACCGTAATAACAGTAATTTACGAATACTGCATGTAGAAAATGGCGGCATGTATGATAAGTTACAGTATATTGTGAAAAGAATATTCGAGTTACATATTGTGTAATGTTATTTTTATATGGACGAATTGAAAACAATTGTCATGTGATTAGTATTTTATATAATTACGAAGAGTCCGTTCTTATTATTGTATTTTGGTTTTCAGGACTCTGATGTAGATTATTTACTTTGTGCCAAGTTCCTTATTTACTGGAGAACTCACTCCACAAGTGAGTTTTTATTCTCTGGTAATAAAGTATCCGAACCTTAGAAAGTCTTTTTGGTTATTTCATTTATACCGGAAGAGACCCCTTTCACATTTGGCGCCCACGTAGGGACTTCCATGTCATTAAAAATGTGAAAGGGGTCTCTTCCGGTATAAATGAAATAACCAAAAGACTTTCTAAGGTTCGGATACTTTATTACCAGAGAATAAAAACTCTGAAATAACAAAATTATAAACATTAATGATAGTTCATGTAACATATAGAATATATTATACACATATTATATCACAGACAATTTTAATACAATTTAAACAATTTCTAATATAAAAGTGTTACTATAAACAGTATATACACATTTACTATGGAATGTTCATTCATTCAATCGTGTAGTGAAATGTACATCACATGTCACATGTACTTTAATAAACCGGTTTCTGTGACCGACATTTAAATATAACGGTAATCAGTTTCATTGCGTTTAAATGTATCTTAAAATTACTTCTCGCAAGTACATGAAAGTTTACAATTAAACTTAATAAATATTACAACATTCAAACAGTATTTACTATGTCTGAATATCGACATATAAATTCTACCACTGATTTGCTAAAAACGCGCAAATCGCCAATGGAAATAATCCATGACTAACTATCATTTCTATAGTATAAAATAATACAAAAACTACAAATTATGCGCTTACCACTTGTGGAGTGTGAAGAGTATTTACTCGAAAATAGGAAAGTTAAGCAAATCTATTAATTCGTGTCAAAATGTTAATAAAGAAGGAAGTGCAACTTACTAGTAATGTCTGGAAAACTGAAAAGCTGAATATAGTAAATATACAATCTGTAAGTATGAGTTTTGATATAATAATAATCTGTATCAATAATGGACGTCTTTCACTGACCAATGTCCAGGTAAGTTCTACCCATGGTGCACACAGGAAAACTCAACTTAACCGCCAATAACTAAGAACCAATCAAAACAAGAGTTCAGTTTCAACCCCCATGAATATGTATGAGTAACATTACTCAATACGCAAATTATATACTAAATCAAATATTAAAGGATAATATCCTTTAGTAAAAATACTTTGCAAGAGTGAAATAATTAAACTAAGACTCAATAAGAATTTAATAAGTAGATTTTTAATATAAATCAATGATTTCAAAAGTGCAAATTACAGAGTTTATGAAGCATGAAAAATCACTCTGCTACATCCTCCCTCTGTTGAAAAAATGACTTCCATGTCATTAGAACTGTCTTCCCCTCTACAGAAAGCATGGCGTCCTCGACATGATGGAACACTAAAGGTCACTCTCCATAATCTTCATAATGGTTTTGGAAAGCTCTGTCTCTTGTCCTTTAAATCTACCATTCTCTGCTTGATGTGGTAACCAGTTAACTCTCCTCAACCAGTCCGGCTGTGTTGTGGCCTGTTTGGACTGGGGTCGAGTAACTGTTGAATCTGGTGAATGTCGTGGTGGTGTTGACAATATACGACGATGTCGTTGTCTCTGTGGTGGTGGTGTTGGTTGTTCTGTCTGAGCTGCTGTGGGTACATCTGCCGGTCCAAGTGACGTGTCGGTCAGCGCACTGCCATCTACCATATCTGAAGAGTCATCTTCATCCTCATTGCCCGTCGCTGTACCATTACCATCGTCAACTACAGGGGTTGGTTCTCCAGTATCCATCTCAACTGCAGGAAGAGCGTCCCCTCCAAAACCAGAGCCCTGTCCTCCCTCAACACTATCATGGCCGTCACCAGTAGCATTGAGAGTACCTGTTGTCTGGTCCACTTCCACACTTGTAGCATCATTGTCACTGTTGCTCTGTGGGCTCATCTCAGACACAATTACATAGTAATCCTGCTCCGACTCTACATCTGATTCCGTCTCATCAATCTGCTCGATGCTTTCAGACTGCGTCGGTTGTTTCCTGGTAGGCTGTCTCACTTTCTGCCTGGCTACAGGTGCAGGATCCTTTGTCGTTTCTTTATCACTCGGCAGGAATCCAATCGGGAGTAGAAGGTTTCGGTGTAGTGTTCTCTTCTTTCCCTCTCCATTTTCTCTCTGAACCACGTACACTGGGATGTCGTTGTTTGGCTGTGAAACAACTAGGTACGGGTCTTCTTCCCACTTGTCTGCAATCTTGTGTTAACCGTCGAAGGCTACTTTTCTGACAAGTACTCTGTCGGCGGGTTGCAGAATGGCTCCTCTAACTTTCTTGTCATAACCTGACTTCTGTCTCTCTTGTGCTGTTCTTGCTGATCTTGTTGCTAACTCGTAAGCCTTCTTTAGTCTCTGTTTCATGGCATCAACATACTTCGTTGCTGGTTCTTTCTTGCAGTTTATATCTAAACCAAAGGCAATGTCCACTGGTAATCTTGGTGGTCTTTTAAACATCAAGTGGTATGGTGAAAAGCCAGTTGTTGTCTGTCGAGTACAATTGTACGCATGGACGAGTCCAGCGATGTGCGACTTCCAATCCTTCTTTTGTGTTGCTTCAAGGGTACCAAGCATACTGAACAGTGTTCGATTGAAGCGTTCTGTCATGCCATTCCCCATAGGATGATATGGCGTGGTTGTCGACTTCTCCATTCCAGTGATGTGACATAACTCTGTGATGATGTTGGACTCAAAGTAAGTGCCTTGGTCAGAGTGGATTCTCTTCGGCAAACCATAGTGGACAACAAAATGGTTGAAGAAGGCTTCTGCTGTTGTTTTTGCAGTCTGGTTTCTAGTTGGAACAGCTAAGGCAGATCGGTTGAAATGGTCGGTGATAACTAGTACATTTTCATAGCCGCCTTTGGATTTTTCTAATGACAGGTAGTCCATGCATACAAGTTCCAACAGTTGAGAAGACTATATGTTGATGAGTGGTGCTTTCTCGTTGGCTGGTGTTTTACGTCGTATACATCTGTTGCAATGGCTTATCCAATTTTCAACATCTCTGGTCATACCATACCATACAAATCGATCTCTGACAAGTGAAAGTGTATTGTCACGGCCCTGGTGTCCCATATCATCATGAAGTGCTGTAAGGACTGTGGTAATACAGGCTTCTGGTAAGACTTACTGTTTCACTGGCTCTTGGTCAATGTTGATTTCTCTGTACAGTATGCCATCTTCAATAATTAGCTTGTCAAAGTTGTTGATAAACCAGATGTTCCATGGCGTTCTTTCTATCTGATGTTTGGCTGGCTTTCTATGCTCTTGGACCCAGTATAACCATTCTTTCATAATCTTATCGTTCTTCTGTGCTGTTTTGATGTTGACCATAGACTTTGGTGGCAAGGATGGATCATCAGCTGTTGTCGTTGACATTGACAAACATTGCAGGTATGGCTGAACGTGCTGCAAGTAACAGATAGCCTTCACGGATTCCGTACACATGCTGGAAGTGTTGGTCTTTCCTAGCAGTCCTGGTAGCCTTGACAAACCATCAGCATCAGCTTTACCTGGTCTGTAGACGATGTTGAAGTCATATGCTGATAAGACTGCAATCCATCTATGTCCAGTAGCATCTAACTTGGCCGTTGTAAGGACGTATGTCAACGGGTTGTTGTCTGTTAGCACAGTAAACTTGTTCATGTAGAGGTGGTCTTTAAACTTCTCAGTGACAGCCCATTTCAATGCAAGGAACTCAAGCTTGTGTACAGGGTAGTTCCGTTCTGCTTTACTAAGTCCACGACTGGCATAAGCTATGACTCTTTTCTTGTTGTCTTATTCTTGGTAGAGTACAGCACCAAGTCCTAGCATGGAAGCGTCTGTATGCAGCTCAAAAGGTTGGTTATAGCGTGGAAAACCAAGTACTGGTGGCTTCTGTAGTTGTGACTTTAAGTTGTTAAAGGCTTTGTCTTGTTGTTCACCCCATATCCAGTTTGATGGTTGCTTGTAGTTGGACTTGCATCTCTTAGACTTGTGTGGCGCTGGCATTAAATCTGTTAACGGCCTGGTGATCTTGCTGAAATCTTTTACAAACTTTCTATAGTAACCAACAAAGCCGAGAAACTGTCTAACTTCTTCTGGTGATGTTGGTTTTGGCCAATTCTTCACTTTCTCTAACTTGGCTGGATCAGGCTCAATACCATGCTTGGAGACAATGTGGCCAATATATTTCACTTTCTCTTGGAAGAAGGCGCATTTCTTGGGTGATAACTTCAATCCACTTTCACGTAATCTCTGTAGGACTCTCTTGAGACGTTCTAGGTGTTCCTCATAGCTGTCAGAAAATATGATGAGGTCGTCTAGGTATATGAAACAGACGTTGAGATGAAGGTCATCTAGGATATCTTCCATCAGTCTCTGGTATGTTGCTGGGCTGTACATGTTGACAAGTCCATTCGAAGTCGATTGAACTCATAGAATCCAAGCGGTCCTACTGTGAAGGCTGTTCTCTGTTTGTGCGATTCTTCAAGCTCAACTTGATGATATCCAGACTTCGTATCAAGTACAGTATAAAAACTGTTTCCACCAAGTGCATCTAAGATCTCCTCGCTTCTTGGAAGTGCGTATGAGTCCCGGTTGTTTAATTGCCTATAGTCTATGCACATTCTTAGCTTCCCATTTTTCTTTCTACACAGGACTACATTTGATGACCATGGAGAATCTGATCGACGGATGATACCAGCTGCCAGAAGTTGTTGAAGGTGGGTGCGAACTTCTTCAAACATTGCAGGTGGGATGCGTCGATGTCGCTGTTTAAATGGCCTTTCATCCTTCAAGTCTATTCTGTGGTGAACTCTATCAGTGTGACCAATATCTGTGTCTGAAGTACTGAAGACATCTCTAAACTGACGAAGTAGTTGCTTTCCCTGTTCAAATTGTTCATCATCTAGTAGATCTGTTGGTAGACTCACATCATACAGTACATCATGGTTGTTGGTGTCAGGTGTTTCAATGTCAGTAACTGCAACTGGCTGTACTTCACACAAGATGGCGTTTGGTGAAATGGTGATAGTTCTAGTAGTAATGTTGCTGATGTGTACTGGTACTAGTCGATTATCTTTGTAGCTGTAGGATACTAATGATGGAGCAATGTCTAAATCAGTTGGTATGGCAGCTCTTTTTGTGGGTTGTAGCAAACAACAGACAGGATGGTATGGTATCTCATGGTCCATGTAACCTTGAAGTACTATATCTTTGTTTGGTTGAATGTACTGTCTTGCCTTCTGCACATTTGATGATTGCCAGTCTGTTACTTCTCTTCTGCAATTCTTTCTCTCGTAATGATAAGCAGCGGAAAGTTATGTATCATGATGTAAATAAGTCTGCATCTTGGAGAAATCTGGTTCCAAAACGTGTTTTAACATCATCCATAGCTGTGTTGAGGACATTCGTTCCAAGGAGTAGTGGTACAGTGTTGTTGTAAGTGCTGTCTGGTACTACTAGAAGTAAGCATGGCTGTTGTCTATCTGATGATGTTTTATGTGTCACATCATAATGTATAAGTACTATATACTATAACTGTATACGATAGTGTTGCTTTCTGTGTATATTTTAATCTGTATAAATCACGTATGGTTTTACTAGCAGTACAAACTAACTCTCACTATAACCTAACTGTCACTGTGTATATGCAAGTGTGTATGAAAAAAAAATTAAAAAAATTAAAAACCAATTGTTCAGAGAAAGTCTTTCCACATCAAAGAAATTTTGAAAAAAAGCAAGTTTCATTATATTTATTTGATAAATAAATGGATTCCTTATACTTTTGAGTTAAATAAGGGAGATAATGTGCTAAATGTCACTTCCGGTACTATATGATAGTTTCTTTCACACTGTTTCTAAATACTTTTGCCTGAAAATAAGGAGATAATTGACCACTTCTGGTTTATCAAAAGTCACTTTTAGTCTACATCGATAAGTTAATGTATTCAGATTACAAAATCTATGGATTCCGAGTATTTTTTCATGAAAAATGTGCAAAAATGGCTACTTCCGTTTTTTTCAAGGTCACTTCCGGTTGGCATTTTTTAAGGTCATATGTCACCCAACATTTTGGTAAAGGTCATATGGCTATATAATGAACCAAGTTGATGTAATAATCAATAAACCTGATTATTACGCATTTCAGGGGCACTAACTCCTATAAGATGCCATTAGATTGTTTTAGACCAAATGTAAGATATCTACATTACAATTAAGCAAACATTTTGCACTTGTTTTTTTATACATATCTTTAAAGGTGTTGGAGAAACTGCCGAAACAAGGAAAAGTCAACATTGAGAACTTGACCTTGACCGTTGACCTTGACCTAATTTTCTTAGTTAGGACCCAGGGGCCTCAAATAAAAACATTCCAGGGTTATACGGTTAACGGTTTATGAGTTAAAAAACATACCGACAAATTTATTTCATAAAGGTAGATAACTCCTATAAAAGTTCATCAAATCGCTTCAATCCAAATTAGCCAAAAATTTCTGAGGATGTAACGAACAATTGTAAAAAGAATTTTGTCGATATCTTTTTTTGTTACGAAGGAGATGCAATCTGATGATAAACAGTGAATAGGGAGATAACTCTTACAAAGAAAATTGTTCGTCTTAGCAGGGTGAAATTTAAAAGCACATACACTGTACGATACCATATAAAAAATATCTAAGCGACATATTGCGAAACAAATATTTATCGCAAGAAAAAAATTAGGCGGAAGAAAAGTGGAAAGACTTAATAAATGAAATGACAAAGTCAAAACGTCAAGTGCTATGACCAAGTACTAATGCACCAATTTTTTTTTAAGTCAATGTATACTAGGTGTAAGTATTGATGCACCACTACCACTTCACACTAAACGTGATGTTTCAATCAATCATAGACTAAGTCAGTGACAGTATAACACTATACGTGATACCCTAGATGTAAATGAAAAACAAATCAAAGTGTCTTTTTCAATCAGGTTTGTGTAAATATATGTGAAAAAACTAAGTGTTGAAAGCAAACTATGCTGTATACAAGCTACAATATATATGAAGTAAAATTGCCTACCTTATAAATAAGAATATTTTCCAACACAAATAATCAATGCACAAATATAATGTACAATAATCAAAAGCAAATGTCAAGTTTTCAAATATTGAAAACTAAAAAGTCTAAGTTACAATAAAGTAACTTCCGGTACAACAATCTTCTAAGTCGGTTATACGGTATACATGTATGTAAACAAATACACGTGGACATCCACATGGCTAACGGAGGTAAACATCAACACGTGCACGTGATCTGGAAAATATGTTTGACATCACTATTGGTAAACATCAGCATCTACGGTTAGAAAGACAATAATTCTGGAACATCAGACATCTGACGGATCTCTCTGTGCCACATCATTCCATAATACTTCGTGGGCGCCAAATGTGAAAGGGGTCTCTTCCGGTATAAATTAAATAACCAAAAGACTTTCTAAGGTTCGGATACTTTATTACGAGAGAATAAAAACTCTGAAATAACAAAATTATAAACATTAATGATAGTTCATGTAACATATAGAATATATTATACACATATTATATCACAGACAATTTTAATACAATTTAAACAATTTTAATACAATTTAAACAATTTCTAATATTACAACATTCAAAAAGTATTTACTATGTCTGAATATCGACATATAAATTCTACCACTGATTTGCCAATAACGCGCAAATCGCCAATGGAAATAATCCATGACTAACTGTCATTTCTATAGTATAAAATAATACAAAAACTACAAATTATGCGCTTACCACTTGTGGAGTGAGTTCTCCAGTAAATAAGGAACTTGGCACAAAGTAAATAATCTACATCAGAGTCCTGAAAACCAAAATACAATAATAAGAACGGACTCTTCGTAATTATATAAAATACTAATCACATGACAATTGTATTCAATTCGTCCATATAAAAATAGCATTACACAATATGTAACTCGAATATTCTTTTCACAATATACTGTAACTTATCATACATGCCGCCATTTTCTACATGAGTATTCGTAAATTACTGTTATTACGGTATCTCTAAACATTACATAATTACGCTATGATCAGCGGCAAATATTACATTACTTTATAAAAATATGACCTAGCTTCTTTACCAAAAATACGCTCATTCAAATCTTTCATTCAGATGTTATAAACATGCAATTTGAAGAGTATCTACTCGAAAATAGGAAAGTTAACCAAATCTATTAATTCGTGTCAAAATGTTAATAAAGAAGGAAGTGCAACTTACTAGTCATGTCTGGAAAACTGTAAAGCTGAATATAGTAAATATACAATCTGTAAGTATGAGTTTCTGATATAATAATAATCTGTATCAATAACGGACGTCTTTCACTGAACAATGTCCAGGTAAGTTCTACCCATGGTGCACACAGGAAAACTCAACTTAACCGCCAATAACTAAGAACCAATCAAAACAAGAGTTCAGTTGCAACCCCCATGAATATGTATGAGTAACATATACGCAAATTATATACTAAATCAAATATTAAAGGATAAATATCCTTTAGTAAAAATACTTTGCAAGAGTGAAATAATCAAACTAAGACTCAATAAGAATTTAATAAGTAGATTTGTAATATAAATCAATGATTTCAAAAGTGCAAATTACATAGTTTATGAAGCATGAAAAATCACTCTGCTACATCCTCCCCTCTGTTGAAAAAATGACTTCCATGTCATTAGAACTGTCTTCCCCTCTTGTGTGTTGATATCAGGTATGATTATTTTAACGTTCACGGACAACATTTTGTTACTGTTTCACACTGCTATCATAATGGATAAACATAATGTCCTATTCGTTTTTATTTTAAATCATTTATTCATTGGTAGTACTTAAAACATAGTTGATAAACGAGTTGCACATAGAATATTATTTTTATACAGGGATTGCAACAACAAGCCTCAGTCATGTAAAAGTTGATATGCAGGGAACAGAACCGCATAAGGACCCACCAGAGGAACAGAGTTCGAGACTGGATAGTGAAAGTATGTTAGCTTATGTTTAGAAGCTGAAATGATACAATCTGATATAGTTTGATTCGGTGGGTAAATATTTGCAATTCTTCAATACCTATATAGGTTAGCAACTGGGGTTTTCAAGTCTGCTGTTCTTTGTATTTTTAAGTATTATGTTTTTGCTTAAATCTAATCTTGTGATATAATTTCATCATTTGTTTTAGTTTAAATATTTTGTGTCTCCAGCTCACGATATAGTAGTTTCAAAACAGCTGTCTCTCATTTTGACGAAAGGTACGACTTAACGTAAGAGGGTGTCTAATATATTTGCGTTGGTACCCTCTTAGATTGATCAATCTAGTGATGTATAAACAAATCTAGGGGTGGATGGGAATAGTTGGGTGCAATTTTAACTTTAGGTGTACATATCTGACGGACAATGCTTATTTTGTTAAGATATCTTCTATTTTCATAAAATTCATAAAATGCCTTGTTGTCTGCAATGCGATGGTCTTTGATAGGCAAACGTTTAGGCAAAACTTCATCTAAGTCCCATGTGATTGAGATAACAGACATATGTCAGACTTAGAAAAAAAATTTCAAAATTCAAAATAATAGATCCCTCAAACGTGTCTTACGTATGATTCGTCAAGCGTATGTACCTGTCGTCAAAATGTACGAAAGCTCTAAAATGTCTTGTGTTCCCGTTTATCATATACATAAGTTATGTGGCTATTATATACAGCAGATTTCTGTATGCATTTACTGTTGCCACTACGAGATCATAATTACTTATAAAACTAACGCAGCATAACCATAAAGGAATACTAAAATGAAAAGCTACGAATTTGTTACAACGAGAGAAAAGGATAATTATCTGTATACTACTGCGAAGCTAATAGTTATAATAATGTGGTGCCTTACATATACTTATAAGTATATATAGCTAACCACTATCAATTGGATCATCTGGTATGGGCGTGCTTCGTTTGTATATCGTTTGCCGGCGTTCCCCATATTCTTTCCCTTTCTAACGGATAGGGTCCTTTTTATCTCACGTGACCCAAAGGGCCAGGTGAGCTTTTCTCATCACTTGGCGATGGTCGTCCGTTGTCCGTCGTCCGTTGTCCGTCGTCCGTCGCCTTCGTCGTCGTCCGTTAACTTTTAAAAAAATCTTCTCCTCTGAAACTACTGGGCCAAATTTAACCAAACTTGCCCACAATCATCATTGGGGTATCTAGTTTAAAAAAAATGTGACCCGATCCGCCTATACAGATGGCCACCGCTACTAAAATAGAACATAGGGGTATATTGTAGATTTTAGCTTAAATCTCTGAAACCAAAGCATTTAAAAGAGCAAATCTGACATAGGGAACAATTGTAATCACGTCAAGATCTATCTGTCCTGAAATTTTCACACAACCCGTTGTTTGGTTGCTAACCCTGATTTGGTAATTTTAAAGAAATTTTGCAGTTTTTGGTTATTATTTATAATATTATTCTAGATATAAAGATAAACTGTAAGCAGCAATAATGTTAATTAAGCAAAGTAAGATCTACAAATAAGTCAACATGACCAAATTTGTCAATTGACCCTTTAAGGAGGTATTGCCTTTTATAGTCATTTTTCAACATTTTTTGTAAATTTTTAAAATCTTTTACAAAAATCTTCTCTTAAACTACATAGACAAATTCAACCAAACTTAAACAACAATCACCATTAGGATATCTATTTTTTTAAAAGTGTCCGATGACCCCACCTGTCA
This sequence comes from Mytilus galloprovincialis, assembly GCA_037788925.1. Lineage (NCBI taxonomy): Eukaryota > Metazoa > Mollusca > Bivalvia > Mytilida > Mytilidae > Mytilus > Mytilus galloprovincialis. The sequence continues at coordinate 486,015 of JAWDJN010000051.1, read as the reverse complement.
AACAACATGGCCGACATGGCTAAAAATAGAACATAAGGGTAAACTGCAGTTTTTGGCATATATCTCTAAACCTAAAGCATTAAGAGCAAATATGATAACGGGTAAATTGTTCATTGGGTTAAGATCTATCTGTCTTGAAATTTTCAGACGAATCAGAAAGCCCGTTGTTGGGTTGCTGTCCCTGAATTGGTAATTTTAAGGAAATTTTGCAATTTTTCGTTTTTATCTTGAATTTTATTATAGATATAGATAAACTGTAAACAACAATAATGTTCAGCAAAGTAAAATCTACAAGTGAGTCAACTTACCAAAATTGTCTATTAAACCCTTAAGGAGTTATTGCCCTTTACAGTTATTTTTTAACAATTTTTCGTAAATTTTTGTAACCTGTTACAAAAATCTTCTCCTCTGAAACTATTTGGATAAATTTAATCAAACTTAGACCAAAATCATCATTAGGATATCGAGTTTAAAAAATGGGTCCGATGACCCCGCCTGACAACCAACATGGACGACATGGCTAAAATAGAACATAGGGGTAAAATGCAGTTTTTGACTTGTATCTCTGAAACTAAATAATGGTTGCATAATGGTTAACAAAATGTCAGGTGATCGACACAGGCTCCTTGGAGCCTCAAGTTTAGTTCAAAAAAGTTTCTCATCAGAGTGGATCACGTATATTTTCAGTCTGTATGTATACTATGTTATTGTTATAGAAGACAAATCAAAAAGTAAAATCACAAAATACTGAACTCCGAGGAAAGATCGTGAACCAATGGATATAAGAAAAATGTGTAACAATATTAAGTGCAAAACCTAATGAAATATACGACAGAAGAGTTAAAAGTAAAATCACAAAAATACTGAACTTAGAGGAAAATCAATTTGGAAAGTCCATAATCACATGGCAAAATTATATAACAATACGCATCAAAAACGAATGGACAAGAACTGTCATATTCCTGACTTGTACGTCGGTATGCACCGTAAAACTGTATAAACACATGGCGCCAAGCATGTGTCTTATGTAGACGAAAAATGCGTCTGACGTACCAAATTATAAGTCAGTTTTGCTTTGTCAGGTCCTAAGTGAGCCATTTATATATAATGTCAACCTTAAGGTCATTAAAAGGTATTGAAATTTTTTGTCGTTTTAACAATCCAAGTCTACTTTAAGTACAGACAAACCGATGCATCTAGGAAAGCTTTAAATTGTGTAACTGAGTACTCAAGTGTTTGTTTATTTTGCTATCTTCTGCAGAATTGAAAAAATGCACATCACAATCCAGGTATGTTTTTAATTTTCTGGAACATAACCTACATATAACTTAATATATCTGGGTTCAGCGATGCCTTAAAGGAGGGGCGGAAGATACCAGAGGGACAGTCAAACTCATAAATCGAAAATAAACTGACAACGCCATGGCTAAAAAAAGAAAAAAACAAACAGACAGACAGATATAAGTACATAAAACACAACATAGAAAACTAAAGACTAAGCAACAAGAACCCCATATGAATCTATCTGCAGGTTCCAATCGCATAAATTATTGTTTCTCATCGTGCACTGCAATTTTGAACTTTTGCAATTGATTTTTGTTAATAATCATAAAAGAGAGGCAAATGATACCAAAGTGTCACTTAAACTCATAAGTCGAAAATAAACCGACAGCGTCATGGCTAAAAAAGGAAAGACCAATAGACACAAACACAACATAAAACACCACATAGAAAACTAAAGACTGACCTACACGAACCGAACCAAAAACTAAAAGTGATCTTCGGAAGCGTAGCAAATCTTGCCCCACATGTTACACGCGTAAGGTTGCTAATGTTAGTACAAACCCGGTGATCAGTCTCATGCGGTGTGTCACTCTCGGAGATACGGGACGGGATTGTAGATTCGACTGTTGGAACATATCCGTTGTCATCTGTGAAACGGATATTCCATAACAGTATCAACCATCTTGCAATGGCATCAGTAAAATTTACGAAGGGATAATTTCCACTTAACCACTTGGAACTCCTAGTATAATAACTTCCTTGTGAGCAGCAACCCACTATCAAGGAAATCATGATAGAAAATAGAAGTCCTGGAATTAAGGAATAACAGTACTGTAGTTGAAGAGTTGCGACCGTCAATTGGCGATTTGATGGTCGCAAAATTTCAGTCAAAATTGACGGCGACAACTCTTCAACTACAGTACTGCTATTCCAATTAAGTCTAATGGATTACAAAATGAAACAATACGTAAGAACTTGAACAAATATATAAATTTTAAATAAAATTAAATTCCGCGAAACTTTATGAATGATTTTGGCGAAAGACGTCATAGTTAAACGTGACGTCATACAAAAGAAAGCTAACAAACTGAAGGTTATGACGTTACTTCTACGATTTAGATTAAGATAAAATCTCATCAAAGTTGCGATTTTCAGGTAGATTTAGTTCGCTGTGAAGATTCCTTATATTGCCAAGTTATCGATATTAAAATGGGAACTAACTGTGCACAACTTATTGCAGATCTGTTTCTGTATTGTTATGAGTTAAAATTTATGACTTTAAGTCAGCAAAGCCCCATCGAAACAACATCTAATACAAAACTTTAATACATTTGGTAACACTAGCTATTTCGATGGTATATTGTCTCTCAATAATGATGACTTCAGTTTGTACACTAAAAAGATTTATCCTTCTAAACTGACTTTAGATAAAGCTACATATATAAATAAATATATATATCAATAACAATGAAAGTGCCCTTCCCCGCATCTTGATATTTACTATCTTTAACGGGAAGCTAAAAAACAAAATTTACGATAAAAGAAATTATTTCTCATTTCATTTTGTTTTTTTATCTATTTTCAGATGGTGACGTTCCTTTGTCACCATCTTAATCCTAATGCAGCCATTAGTTTTTCAAGGTTGTCTTTCATGTGGAAGAAAAACAGGACAGCTGGACGCCTGAGCACGTGACGTCACATGCCCAACAATGACGTCATTCGATATATTCCGTCACGCTATACTGACCGTTACATTTAAAACTCATTGAAGAAAAATATTACACTGATTAATTTTTGGTCTTTTAGTTGAAAGAGAAACGACAATGATGAATTAGAACATTGACATATGCGTCCCTCCGGCACAGTCGGTGTGGACATATGTGTCCCTCCGGCACAACCGGTGTGGACATATGTGTCCCTCCGGCACAGCAAGATAATTAAGGTGTTTACATATCTCAACGTGTTCGATTCGCTCGTGTATGTAACAATGTATTTGATTTTTACGACAGAAATCTCTACATTAAAGAATTATTATTATGCAAGGGTTATGTCACAAACTAGGCGAAACATTTACCGAATTTTATCATCGGTACAAGGACATCATTCGTTAATATAAATCAATATGCAGACATAAAAACGTTCAGGTATTTCACATCCAATATTTTATGGTATTCTATACAAAGCATAAACATGTCGTCGGTCGCCTTAAAAGTTAACGAAACCCTTAAACAGATCAGTTACTATACTTTTTTTCAGGTCATCATCAAATATGGCATACTTTGGATCAAATATAATTCCATACGGGAGAGATTGTGCTTGATTTTATATGATGAAGACATAATATTTCATTCAGTGTAATTGAGGTCTGGAGCTGGCATGTCAGTTACTGATATTAGTTCTTTATTAATTTATGTATCATAGTCATTTTGTTTACAATGCGTGTTGCTTAGTGTTTGTTTATTCAACATTACCTAGAGGAACAGCTGGATGGTTGAGATTTCACAAAACATGTTTAACTCTGCCACTTTTCCTAGAAATGGAATATGGTTATGTTTATGCCCAGTATTTATCAGTATACTGTTTAGCAGTTCAGTTGAAAAAATAAACAAAACGCCTTTACTCCCTTTTTGCTACCAACTCAATATACACGATTCGCTTTTAGGTCCATTTGTAAACTGTCACACATAATTAAGTTGTGTTAAAGTAAGGGCAAAGAAAAAAATTAATAGGTCAAATCAAACATCATAAAATCAAGTGGATTCAAAAAAAATGTATTACAAATATTAAAGTGGTTCTTTTCAAGGACTGATGTTAAAAGAATTTGTTCTATAGAAAATCAATTACACTATTGATAATTAATAACATGATATTATACCAAACGCTCTAAGAATAATTGTACTCCGGACACGTTAAACCATAGAATGATTCCAATCATAAAATTTTATACGCAACGTAAAGGGACCAATTCACTAACAGTTACAATTTTAGTTAAAAACAGTCAAACTATAATAACGGGACATTCAAACTCAAAAATAAACTAACAACGCCATGGCTAAAATAGAAAAAGATCAACAAACAAAAAATGGTACACAAAACACAACATAGAAAACTAAAGACTGATCATGAGCAACACAAACCCCACCAAAAACTTGATTTTATCTCATATGCTCCGGAAAGGGTAGACAGATCCTGCTCAACGAGTAGCACCCGTCGTGATGCTCACACCCTGAAATAAGTATAACTCGGTAGGTCAAATTCGGGGGAAAGGGACAGGATTGTAGTTACGACATTTGGAATTTATCAGCTAGTATCTGTGGAACGGATATTCCATAACGATAAACCATCTCGTGATGACGCCCGTAAAATTTACAAAGTGATGATTTCAACGTCACCATTTTCTACATAAGAAAATGCCTGTACCAAGTCAGGAATATGACAGCTGGTATCCTTTCGTTTGATGTGTTTGAGCTTTTTTATTATACCATTTGATAAGGAACTTTCCGTTTTGAATTTTCCTCGGAGTTCAGTATTTTTGTGATTTTACTTTTCACCACTGGGAACTCTTGGTTTAAAAGCTTCTTTGTGGAAACAATTCTTTATCAATGAAATCATGATTGAGGAAATTCAAGCACTAAAATATCGTATTAACTCGCAGATATATAGTCTGTCTGTAGGCGCTGTTGGAATGTTGCTACATAGCATTGGAACGTTCACAACTGGGTAGCTGAAATAATTTCTTTTGTTGTAAAATTCTGTTTTCAACCGACTCTCATTGTCTGGATGTGGGTCATGATATGAAGCAGACTTTACTGTATCTGTTGTATTCTTCATCTCAAGTTCGATCGGATAGATGCGTTCAACATAGTCACCAAATTAAGAATTATAAAGTGAGAGAACATCATCTATATAGCGGAAAGTATAGTTGAAGGATACTGCTAACTTTTCTTTCTTCGTATAAAGTTCCTGTATGAAGTCAGATTTGTATAGTAACATAGCTTCCGTACCATACCGTTTCTGATAATAAGCATTATGAATTAAACGCAATGGAGGAATATCTTTTGCTATGGAATGAACTTCAATGTATCATCATTAGATATATATATATATATATATAAAAGTAAGTAGTATGATTTTTAATAAGACAACCATCCCCCTGATATCAAATGACACAGCAACTAAAATGGTCTCCGTAAGAATTGGCTACCTTCGGGTTCTTTTACACATTCAAAGCATTATAACATGGGCAAGTAAATATATATGTATATATTTTTTATTTAATTGTCTTCCAGATGAAAAAGATATAAACAAGAATGAAGACAATAAAGATGAGAGAAAAGGAAAAGAAAGTACAAATAGAAGCTCTGGTCGTTATAAATGCTTATATTTAGTTGGTTTTGTTGTGATGCTCACGGCATATACAAGTGCATATGCATATTTCCTCGGACAAATATTTGTTGAAAGAGAAAATGAAAATGTTGCATAAGACAGATAGAAATCTCTGGCGTACAATGTTTTCATCCTGGTATCTATGATGTGTTTATTCATTGCACATCCTACATTGTAATTATATTGCAGAAATGAAACGGTTTAAGTTAAAAGCGCAATTATATGGTCAAAGTCTGGTTTAGTTTGTTCTCATACTTTCTAAAATGTACTATCTTGATTTTGGATTGATTTGGATACAAAATGAAATTTTACTTCATTACTTTAATAAATCAAACATACTTGGATGGAGAGTTGTCTCATTGGCCATCATACCACATCGTATTTATATCTTACCGAAAGTGAAGATAATTCCAAGCTGGATATTTCATACAGTTGCCATGCACCTGTCACTTTTCAACCTTTAAGATTATATTCATAAAATGTTCTGAACATATTGTGTGCTTGTTTTTGAAGTTGAATTTTACTGTTCATGTCACATATTCTCAATTATACAAAGGTTTGAACTTTACGCCTACTATTTCAAACCATGCAGTTGATTTTTTTCCAGATACTATCTCACAGAAATAACTGTATTGTCATACTGTTACAAGTAATTGTCATCAGAAGAATGACAGTAAACAAAATAGTCAACAATGTCAATATATCACATCATGCATTAATATTACAAGTTAAAACAGTAATAGTACCACACCTTTATATGTGATGCATGCCCAGATTGTCAAACTTAAACGTGTCCCTAGTCCTACACACGAAGGTGCCCATTTTACACTTAGCCGTCTATATTCTAAATCACGATTATCCATTCCAATTTTCATCTTTTATTCATCACTATAGATGACTCTTTTCCAGTAATTTTCCACAGTTTTGTGTCTGTTCAATTTACAAAATGCCAGCCTTTTTTGACATTTGCAGCACGAATTTTAATGGATAAACGCATTCTTCCTCTTCGTTCAATATTTTCTGAAGAGTACGCTTAGATACAGTTTTCTCAAATTTTGAAAAAGGCAGTTAATTCAAGGAATGGACATTTTGTATTTAATTTCACAGTGGTGCAAAATTTGAGAGCATCACGCATATTTGGCTATTCCAGTACTTTATTATTTTCAAAACTCCCTCGACTTTTAAACGATGAGTAAAAGTTAAAATTCTATCCCCCATGCAATATCAGCTCCTTTTAAACCAGCTGACAATTCCTTAAGTTTTGGTGTCATTCTCAAAACTTTACGAAATGTAAACAAAGCTGACGAATACAAACTCCTGAAGGGTTATCTGATAAATGACTGACTTCATAAAAGAGGGGCAAAAGATACCAGAGGGACATTCAAACTCACAGATCGAAAACAAACTGACAACGCCATGGCTAAAAACGAAATAGACAAACAGACAAATAATTGCACACAAGACACGAAAGACTGAGCAACACAAACCACACCCAAAACTGGGGTTGATCTCAGGTACTCCAGAAGGGTAAGCAGATCCTGCTCCACATGTGATACTCGCCGTGTTACTCATTACAAACCCGGTAAATAGTCTAGTTCGATAGGTCACATTATTTAAAAGGGATCGGGACTGTAGTTAAGACAAACGGAACATATCCGATATCATCTGTGAAACGGATATTCCATAACGGTCAACCAACTCATGATGGCGTCCGTAAAATTTTCGAAGGGATGATTTCAACTTCACCATTTGGAATTATTGGTTTAATAGCTTCCTTGTGAGCAGCATCCCTCTATCAAGGAAATACAAGCCCGGGAATATTGTATCCATTTGGAGATATACATTCCGTATGCAGGCGCTGCTTCATCTTGTGCAATGACGCTAAACACCATTCTTTAAATTGTCACTTTCAACCCGAAGTTGGCATGCCGTCGTTAACATTATCTTCCATTTAGCACTGTTGAGATTAAAATGTCAAAAAAATAATGTAACATTTTCATCGCCGTTTGGTTTACTCTCTTGCAGTGTGAACAAGTGTCTAGTCTGTTCAATTTTTATCACTTTTAATATTTAGTGAATTGTGAGTTATATCATGTAATTAACATGCACTGTTTAGTTGATCATAATTTGTTTATAGCGGTCTGAAATTACATTAAGCATTACAGTACATGCTACCATGGGCGTTATATTTTGAAGGGAACTTAATTTATCGGTGAATGATCAGTGACGGATGTTTGACTGATCGATGAATGATCGGTAATCGATAACCCACAGAATCCCTCAGATACGTTAAATAATCTAGCTATGTGAGAGTTACCATGAGAACGGTCAGCGATCGACCAGTAAATTAATTATTCACGGATCGTATATAATTAAAATTCGATGTTAAACAAACTGCACAGTATGTATTTGCGATAAACGCGGACCTTTACGAAGACACCTTTACTCGTTACTTTGTGATCAACTTGGCCGCAATAACACATTAGAAAATATAGGAATTACTTTTCAAGCATTACATGTAAATAAGTTTCATAAGTGCAGAATATATAGTGTCATGCCCAGAATGATTCTGTATCAGTAAAAAGAGTTCAAAAGTTAACATCTGAAATAAGTACCCTATTTATTAATTATGCATTTTAATGTCACTAGATGATAAATATAAAAATAATATAACAGTAAAGATACTTAAGGTGGCTCGGGCCTATTCGAAGTTTCATATTTTTTGTTATTTTAATCTTTATAGAGATTGAATCAAATTGGTCGAAAAAAATAGGGGGTACCGGACCATTTAAGCTCAAAATATTACTTTTAAACAGGTATGTAAAAGGGACCATTTTTCAATGAAATGATAGTGAAAAAAGTGGTGTTGACATATTTTTATCGGAATAAAAAAAAAACCTGTCTGTGACACTTGGTCCAAACACTGTAATATAAAAAGCTGAAATATAGCTTCAAAGAATAAGCAAATAAAAGATATAGGTCACCGATAAGGAAAATAAATATTTTGCCTTAAAACCCAAAATTGTGGCGGGAAAATGGTGAAATTGGGTGAAATGTCATTTTGAGCCTTTGACAGATACACATAATAACGATAATATTTGTTTAGTGACAAAAATACAATAATTTAACATTTTTAATCAATCAAAATATTAAAAAAAATAATAGTGAATTTGCGACACAAACTTTTCGTGTGCATGGTAATTCATGCTTGAAATTATGCGCAGTCGAATAGTCCCGACCCCCCCCCCCCCTCCCCCTTTCATTTTTGTTTGGGTTGATAAAAGAGTGCTATTATTTATTTATTTTAATCTAAGACATAATATATTGACACGTAGTATAATACACCAAGTTTTAATGGAAATCATGAACCGACATTGGAATTCATTACTTTCTTGACATCAAGATCTTTTTTTTTTTTTTTCTTTTTTTTTTTAAATAATAATGAACAATATTAGAGTAGAGCTTCTAAAATTGTGTTGGTATTGTTTAAAATTACCAATATTTTGTTTTCATTTTTTACAAAAATAATGCAATTTTATTTGCAAAATTATTAACCGTCATTTTATTTTAGTACTTTTTATACATCAGGATTGGTTGTTTTTCATAAAATATGCTAAACTTTAGTTAAAAGATACTAATTTTTTTTACTCGCATTGCTTAAAATGCAAAAATTTTAATATTTCTTCATTTATATCAGAATTGTGCAACGGCATTTACAATCAATCATTATACATTCATTTAGATAAGCAATATTGTATAACATGTGAAATTGTGTCTGGGCCAGCCCTTCAAAATATATCAGACGACGAAAGTATTGAAGGTGAGGATAACGGGAATGTATCTGATATAGATGAACCGTTGGTTAGCGAGGAGGAAGATGATATTGATGATGAAATCGTGTAGGATCAGGAGGATGGAAATGAGGATACTGACATGCTGACATGAATGAGATAATATGGAGCGAGGCCAATCAAGATATAAATGTTCGACAGTTTAACGAACCTACCGGACCTCAAGTATTATTGAATGCTGATGTTAGTGAACTGGCACAGACATGATTAGTAAACATGCCCAAGATACCAACCTAAATGCAACACGCAAACAGCAGCTAGCCGGACGAAATGACACAAACTGGACGGAGACAGATTTTGCTGAAATGTCTGCATATTTAGGTAAGTGAAAACAATATCTGTACAAACTAACAATGGTTATACGTGTACGATTTATTGTAAGCTTGGTTGATAGTAAGAAAATTAAATCGAAATGCATAGTAAATTCCCGTTATTAAACTGATATACATTTGTATATACATGTACATGTGATGTATGCATTTTTATGCACTGTTTATGTACAGGCCTGTTATTCAGTGGTTGTCGTTTGTTGATGCGGTTCATAGGTGTTTCTCCTTTCTCATGTTGTAGATAAGACTTTTGTTTTTTACATTTTTGGTTCCTTTAAATAGCTTGCTGTTTGGTGTACAAAATGTAAGCCTTGGTTCTATGTTGTTGACCTATAATTGTTTATTTTTTTTATTCATTGTGACTTGGATTGAGAGTTGTTTCATTGGCAATCAAACCACATGCTTTTATTTAAAATATTTATTGGTTTGTACATGCCTTTATACATGTCTGATATTTTAAAATTGTGTTTGCTCGTTACATGTATTTTTATAATTCTCAAAAGTAGAAGTAGGTTTATCACAGATATTTTACATGTCAAGATATGTATGCACAGCCTATATCCACATGTACATGATGTATATTTAAAAGTGATATTAAAAGTAACATTTTTATGACAAAAAGTAAAAAGTGTATATTTTATCTTTTCTAGGAATCCTAATTCTAATAGGGATTATACTACAAGTTCCGGACTACAAGTTGTTATGGTCGACAAATAAATTCCTTGCAAATGGAGGTGTAAAAGAGGTCATGCCTGTAAAAAGCTTAAGATATGAAAAGCTGACACAGTATTTACATGTGAATGAGCCAGAGGCGGATTCTACTGACAAACTTGCCAGAATTAGGCCTCTATTAGACTCTGTTCTTGACAGATGTCGAGTAGCTAATAAACGTTTACTCTTCCTTATAATCCATGTCATGATGATGTATGCGTGACTGGACATTAAGCAGCAAACAATCAATCAACTATGTTTTAATATGATTATTTTAGTTTAAATTAAAAATGTGTTATCCTTGCAATTGATCCTTTATAAATCAAAACATTTACTTAATATATATAGAATACATGTATAAATGAGATACCTTTAGCACATAAAACATGTACTCACAGAATATATTACTTGTTGTATACCAGTTATTTTAGAGTGATATTACAGAAAGGAGGCAAAAAGATGGTACTGTTAAACAAATCACAAGACCACGGATCATTACTAATTACCAGGCAAACTTTCATGGTGTTGATATTAATATTTGTGACCAACTTCGGTCAAAATATCCTGTTGGAAGAAGCTCCAAAAAGTGGTGGAAATTTCTTTTCTTCTTTCTCACTAATTTGTGTGTAATAAATGGCTTTGTATTGTATGACCATTTCAACCAAGTAAAAAAAAAAGAAAAAAAGATACACCCAACTTGATTTAAGGATTAATTTGGTTGCACATTTAATCAATGGCTACTCTTTCACTAAAAGGAGAGCCCCTGCTCTAGTTGTTTACCCAATGAACATGAACAATCCCAATTTACACAGACCTACTCGATTAAAAGGACAAAATCAACATGTAAATTTTTATGCAGTTTTGAATGTCATAGGAGGTTCCATGCTGTCATTGGTGTTGTTGTTATGGAAGAGTGAAGCGGTTAAATGATTAAATAAAATTGAGAATGGAAATGGGGAATGTGTCAAAGAGACAACAACTCGACCAAAGATAAAAACAACAGCAGAAGGTCACCAACAGGTCCTCAATGTAGCGAGAAATTCCCGCATCCGGAGGCGTCCTTCAACTGGCCCCTAAACAAATATATACTAGTTCAGTGATAATGAACGCCATACTAATTTTCAAATTGTACACAAGAAACTAAAATTAAAATAATACAAAACTAACAAAGGCCGGAGGCTCCTGACTTGGAACAGGCGCAAACGTGGCGGGGTTAATCATGTTTGTGAGATCTCAACCCTCCCCCTATACCTCTAGCCAATGTAGAAAAGTAAACGCATAACAATAGGCACATTAAAATTCAGTTCAAGAGAAGTCCGAGTCTGATGTCAGAAGATGTAACCAAAAAAAAAAAAAAAAAAAAACAAAATGACAATAATACATAAATAACAACAGACTACTAGCAGTTAACTGACATGCCAGCTCCAGACTTCAATTAAACTGACTGAAAGATTATGATTTCATCATATGAACATCAGGCACAATCCTTCGTGTTAGGGGTTTAGTATCATACCATTTGTATATTTACTGTTAAATATTTGTGGTTTGTTTGGCACAGTAATCAATGAGTTTGAACTTTATAAATCTCAAAGGATTTTTTTTTTAATTTTATGTCTTTGTATTAATATTAAATCTAGTAGACAAAAATATTCTATTCCATTCTATTCTATATAAATTTAATGACTCTATAAATGTTTGTCCACTTTTGATGATATACATGTGTAATTGATTTTTCTGTGAAGCAGATAAAAAATTATAACTGCATTAAATACATGTATCAATTGCAGTAATCTTATTTCTTTTATAAAATTGTCTTCAGTTTATCTTTGGAGAAAAAACTTTAACTGACATAAACAGTAACCATGATTTAACTGCTTGGTTAAATTTGCAATTGATTTAGGTTTGTCAATGTGCTGGTAATATTTCATTGCATGTGTAGGATCGAAATAGACCGACCTTTTTTGGGAAGTTCTTTTGATTATTCCCCTTTGTTCACTATGACAACGTCATTTTCAAGACGTTATCAAAAATCTGATTTCTCTTTAAATTAGCCGTAGAACACGTATAGTTATTTGATCAATTGACATAAAGTACGATTTTATATCAGAAGTTTTCAATTAAGATAGCCATGTTGTCTAATAAATTCGGTAACATACATTTCCAAACAAAACACCGACGCAATCGACATTCGTCAAAATTGACCCAAAAAATGATACAGAAAACAACTTTACACCACGATTATCCGCCGTATTTAAGCCCACAAGGTATGATAGTATAGTTTAAATAAATGTTATTCGTATCTCTATGCATGGAACTTATTTTTTCTGTCCATAATGAGGTTTTTCTAGTCAAGGCAGATGCCGAGACATGGGGATCAATTAGTTGAAAGTGCCCGACGTCAAAACGTGCCAATTAAATATAGCGTGCGGAAATGCGACGTTTTCAACCAAAATGCTCGAGGAGACGGTGAAATTAAACAAAATGGAAGAAAGGGGGAAAGTGTTAAAAAGAAAAAAGGGAACTAAAGATATATATTGGATGTTAATACCTAAAGTGGTTCCTAATGGTGAGAAAAAGTGGAACGAACTTTTGGAACTTATTGAATTGGAATGGAGAGAAATTTTCAAACTTCCTTTTGCAGTTACCAATAACACAAAATTACAATGGTTACAGTTTAGAGTAAATCATAGAATATTAGCTACACACAAATTTTTGTGTAAAATTAATGTCATAAATAACCAGCTATGTAATTTTTGTAGGGAAGAAATAGAAACTATAGAACATGTACTATGGAATTGTGAAAATGTCCAGAATTTAGTAGAAGAAATAGATATATGGTTTTTATCTAATGGTATAAGTATTTCATTCACCAAAAAGAATTTTTTGTTTGGTGATGTCTCACATGTATACAAGGGTGAAATTTCAAACCTGATTTTTCTGTGTCTTAAACAATATATTTATAATACAAGATATTTCCAGAAAGTTTTATCAATTCATGCTGTGAAGAAAATACCAAAAGATCTTTATAATTTAGAGAAGTGTATAGCAGTAAGAAACAATACACTTGAGAGTTTCAATAAATTGTGGATTCAATTTACTCATTTGTTCGATTGTAATTAAAGTTCTAGTATAATTCATATGCGAAAAACATGAAAGAATGTTAATTTGTGAACTAACAAAAAAATTACATCAAAAATATTCATCAGAACATTATATATATTTTTTTTTCTGTATTAATTTTTTTCCTTTTTTTTTATTATTTTAAACTTTGTTAATTTAACTTATTTTTCCTCAAAATTTCCATTCTTAAAAAAACTATAAAAAGTTAGAATATCTGTATGTTTGTTAAAATAATTATTCTAATATGATGAATACATTTATTTGTTGTCCTTATTTTTTAACTTTTATTATGTTATTTTTTAAAGGCAAATGAAAAATGTGGTATTATATTGTAACTACAGCTGATATATTTTTTTGTAAAATGAACTAACAAATACTTACACATATATATTTTACATTATCTTTTGCTAACATTAACGAGGCCGGGATAAGGTACCGGTATTCGATGTTTTCATTACTAACAAATGTACAGATTTCAATAAAAAAATGAAAATTAAAAAAAAAAAATGCATTTATTTCTTTTTTTTTAATTGAAATCATGAACCGCCATTGTAAATAAGTACTTTTTAAACACTTTTTTATTTTGTTTTTTACAAACAGTGATATATAATTATGTAAAGGCAACAGAAGTATACCTCTGTTTAAAAGCTTTGATTAAACAGTTCATGAGTAAAGGCACGGACAGGACTTGAAACACAATTTTTCAATCTTTCAAGAACCATAACTCCTGAGCGGTAAAAGTCAAAATCGTCAATATTGAACTTGACCGCCATTTTGTTGTCAGTAACAACATATTAAAATTTTAAAAGCTTTGGTTGAACGGTTCATGAGTAAATGCACGGACAACATTTGGCTGCCACCCGACCGACCAACCGCCGTACATCCCCAAATCAATAACAGACAGTTTTTTCACAAAAATCTGGTTAAGAATTAGGAATTGAAAACCTACCAAAGAGCAGAAAACAATCGAATGACACCAATGGGTCTTCAACACAGCGAGAAAATCGTGCACCCAGAGGCGGGCTTCATTTAGCCCCTATACAAAAACGTGTACTAGTTCAATGAAAATAGATGTATTACTGAATTCCAGAACATATAAATAAAGAAAATTAAAAAAAAAATGATAAAGACCAGACGCGCCTGACTTGGGACATGAATACAAGGGAACATAACAATCTAAAAATAGATAATTAACAATAGGAAATCAAAAATCATCTCTTTTATCACACATATTGGTATAAGGCTTCCCGTTTATGATATGTGTATCAATATCAAGGAAAGGGAAGTGTTTATTGTTAGTATAAGCTTTATTTAAAGTTAGTTCAACACCAATCTGTATGTGCCTGTCCCAAGTCAGGAGGTGGAAGCTCAGTAATTGTCATGTGTTGCTATATATATATATATATATATATATATATATATATATATATATATATATATATAATATTTGTATCAAAAACATTCTATTGGAGCAATGTAGACAAGAGAAATTCAAGAGAACATTCCTTTGCATGCAACTGATTTTGATAGTTTGTTTTTATATTCAATGTATTATGTACTGCTACGCCATGTACACCACTGTCTCAGGTTATTGCCATTTTAACTAGTTAAACCCCGCCACATTCTTTATGTGCCTATCCCATGTCAGGAGCCTGTAATTCAGTAGTTGTCATTTGTTGCTGTGTATCCTATTTGTTTTTCATTCATTGTTTCGTACATATATTATATCACATGCGTTGCTAATTTTCTTGTTTGAATTGTTTCACATTTGTCATTTCCTGGCCTTTTATAGCTGACTATATATATATCTGTATATTATGCAGTATAGGTTTTACTCAATGTCGAAGACCGCAAGGTAACCTATAGCTGTTAACATGATTAACTTCTATGTCATTTTGTCACTGGTTGTCTCATTGGCAATCATCTTGATCATACCACATCTTTTTATTTTTATATGTTACAGAAAATAGGACCTTTTTTACTTACAACAATGAATATAATTATATATATACAGTGTAACTTGTCTAATCTGACACACTGTGGGACCAGACAGAAATGTCGGATTAAGCAGGGTGTCGGAATACTCACTCCTGTTTTTTTCTGAAAGGATAGGCATATTTTGGGACCATTAAAATGTGTCGGTTAAAGCAGGATGTTGGAATACTCAGGTGTCGGATTAGGCAGGTTACACTGTATATGTAAAACAATAGGTGCCAACTAAACATGCTAAGGAGCCATAATCAATCATTCATCAAAATTTAAAATAATTTATGCAAATCTTTAAAATCAATCAAAAATCATCATTTAAAGTAATATATATCATGTATTAATTTTCTCATTTAAGGAAGGAGTTAGACTACAACTGTTTAAAAAAAAACATTACTAATTCTTCAAATATTAATTCTCAGTTCATGTTGTTGTTAAGTAATGAAGACACTGATGTATGCAAAAGTATAGCTAAGTACCTAAACGTGTGTTTTTTACTTAGAATAAAAGTGTGAAATGTTTGTTTGCTGCTTATAGTGTACTTATATTTTTACACTAGAGTTACTCCCCTTGGAACACATATACTTTGATACTTGTGTAGTATTAATTTTAGTTAAGATTGTTTAAATGTTATTCTTTGTTGTATCTATGCTATTAATGATTATGTTCATAATTGAGCTTTCTTTAATAAAATATTTCGTATTTTCGTATTGTACTTCAAATTTAACAAACAAATTGAACATGCTAAATATTTACTTGAATGGCTTTTACAATAAAAAAAATTGTGTAGATTTTCTTATAAAAAAGTCTTTGTTTTATCCAAATCTTCAAAAATATACTGCTACATGTGCTATTGAATTATTGTCTTCCCAGTTAGGCCAGGTTTTTTCTATTTGTTGGTTTATGAATTTTAAACATGAAAAAGTCAGGTCGTCGATCAAAAAATAAAAAATATATTGAAGTCATAAATATATAAACCAGATGCTCCGCAGGGCGCAGCTTTATACGACCGCAGAGGTCGAACCCTGAACGGTTGGGGCAAGTATGGACACCACATTCAAGCTGGATACACCTCTGAATTTGGATTGTGATTAAATAGTTGACACAGCATAGGTTTCTGACACAGAATGAATGTGGTCTAATGAACTTAAATTATTTTTTTTTGCTTTTGAGCAATTCAGTATGCTGTTGAATATTAATCCTCTCAAAAAAAAAAATATTTGTAGAACTTTTCTTTTCAATTTCTGATTTTTTTTCACCTCCCCTTTTCCCTTATTCCAAAAATGATCTCAATTCAAATTTCCGATGGAGTTTGCAACAATAACTACTCATTTAAATACATCATAACATATAAAAATATAAAATGGCATACAGTCATGGTTAAAATTAATATTAATTAATAGTAAATTCTAAAAAAAAATGGGGAATGTGTCAAAAGGGACACAGATGATGCCCCCGCTAGCATATAACGTTATAAAGGGACATAACTCAAGAACTGTAAAAGTGAAGCTGCCAAAAATTGAACTTAAACTTGAGTTTAGAGGTAATGAGCATTATATACACATTTCATTAAATTTAATTGAGACAAACTTAAGTTAAGAGATAAGAAACTAAAAAATTCTTCAATCTTTCCACTTTTAAAGGGTCATAACCCTTGAATGGTAATCAAAGTGCTTGTAATCAGTGAATGGTAAAGATTGCTTTAATTTATCAGTTGGTAGTAAAGTGAATATTGCATTGTCTATTGTATATAGCAATGATTTAAGTTGATTCAACTACTAGTAGTCTACTATTCTGGACAAAGAAAGATTCCAATTTTCAAGGAAGATTTCATAAAGCATTGGTTTTAGGTATTTCAACAACCATTCTGGACAAAGAAAGATAACCCCAATTTATTGTCTTGAAACTACAAAAATGCTTTTTTTTTGCCCCTTTTTGACCCTTTATTCCTAGACTGTTTGTCCCATTACCCTTAAAATAAATCCCAACCTTCTATTTATGGTATTAAACATTGTGGTACAATTTCAGAACAATTGAAATACTTATACACAACTTATTGTCCTGACACTAAATAAATGCTTGTTTTGGGCCCCTTTGGGCCCTTTATTCCTAAACCTTAGGGACCATAACCCCAAAAATCAATCCCAAGCTTCCCTTTGTGGTTATAAACATTGTGTTAAAATTTTATTGATTTCTATTTACTTATACTAAAGTTATTATCCGGAAACCATCCGTCTTCGGACTATCTTATTTTGTCATCATTTCTTTTTTCCAAATATCATTGATCAGATATTTAAAACATAAAATGCAAACCATCATCATACAATTTCCAAATCAAAGCACGAAGGGCGCTATAGGCAGTTAATTAAAAAAAAACAGAGGCAAACTTGGCAGAAGTTAAAATGAATATTGTGGAAAAATTGGTGAAAATATTTATCTTAGCTATTTCTCAAGTATCAAATAATGTGTGTACCCTAAAGTTTCCACTATCCAATCCTACCACTTTCAAAAGTTATTTCCAATTTATTTTTTAAAGATTCAATATCTGAGATTATGCACATACGGTACAATGTCCCATGTTTGGGGAGAGTTTTGTGCCAGCTAACATGTTTAACCTGCCACATTATGTATGTACCTGTCCATAGTGAGGACCCAGTAATTTGGTGATTGTTGCTGTATATCATATTTAATTTTCATAATTACTTTGTACATAAATCAGGCTGCTTTAGTTTTATTGTTTTACAATTGTCATTTCGTGGTCGTTTATAGCTTACTATGCAGTATAGGTTTTGCTAATAGCTGCAGGCTGCATGGAGGAATATTCTTATCAGAATAATAATTTCAATGATGGTGTCCAACAGTGGTGTATGGTTTAATTCAACTATGTACTAGAGTTTGAATATGCCATATTAGCGGTTTTAGTTGGATCAGCTGGTGCCACTATACACAATCATCAAATCATACCTGAAAGTATTTGAAGTGATGTAATTTTCTTGTATATTATACTACCACTGTGTATCATCGCCACCGGAAATTGGGTACTAACAAAGAGGAGAGAAAGGAAAAAATAAATAAACAAGACTAAAATTCCTTTAATTTAGACCATTTCTAGAGGTTTGATGAGGATATCGCTTCTGAAACGTTTTTCTGATATATAAAGCTTTGATTTTTTATACCAACAAGTAGCAAACAAATACAAGATTGAATGTTATACTCCAAAACAGAAAATTTCGAGGTTAATCGTCCTTCGTCGCCTCGTTTGCATGATACTCAACTGTTTTTCTTTTTTTTTACAGACACATAATTAGATTACGATAATATGACTTCATATTTACTGAAATTCGCTATCAAAAAGACGTTTTCAAAAGAAGAAGAATGTTATGGTTCACCAACATATTGCAGAATTTTCCCTATTATTAAACAGTTATCAACATGAACGCTTAACTGGAATTTAACTTTTCTGTTTAGGTTCTTTTTGTTATAAAGGTCCTAGCATAGCAACAAATGTACGCATCCCTGACTTTCACATAATTAGGTTCCAGATGAAAGTAAGCAGAAAAGCGTTTCGGATGCACGAAATTCTTTCATAAATTATTACTTTCATTGTCCAATTTAACAAATAGATTGTTCTAATAAATGTAAATTATTAAATTTATCACTGTAAAAAGTATTTGAAGAAAAATAAAATCTTAAGGAAATATCTGTG